>LQNS02278091.1:12668472-12688418 GCA_001587735.2 Parhyale hawaiensis | reverse complement strand
GGCTTACCTGGAGGCAGTATCCCAGTCTCTCGACGGTACCGGCGTTAGATCTGGCTTACCTGGAAACAGTATCCCAGTCTCTCAACAGCACCAGCGGTAGATCAGGCTTACCTGGAGGCAGTATCCCAGTCTCTCGACGGTACCGGCGGTAGATCAGGCTTACCTGGAGGCAGTATCCCAGTCTCTCGACGGTACCGGCGTTAGATCTGGCTTACCTGGAGGCAGTATCCCAGTCTCTCAACAGTACTAGCGTTAGATCAGGCTTACCTGGAGGCAGTATCCCAGTCTCTCGACGGTACCGGCGTTAGATCAGGCTTACCTGGAGGCAGTATCCCAGTCTCTCAACAGTACCAGCGTTAGATCAGGCTTACCTGGAGGCAGTATCCCAGTCTCTCAACAGTACCAGCGTTAGATCAGGCTTACCTGGAGGCAGTATCCCAGTCTTTCAACAGTACCAGCGTTAGATCAGGCTTACCTGGAGGCAGTATCCCAGTCTCTCAACAGTACCAGCGTTAGATCAGACTTACCTGGAGGCAGTATCCCAGTCTCTCAACAGTGGTAACAAATGACGGTCTCTCCTCGGGCTGAGGGTGCCAGCACTGTGTCATGATCCTATAGATTTGCGGAGGACACTGCGACGGAGGTTCTAATCTGCCGCCGTTGGTGACGAGCTGCATCACGTCTCTGTTGCCACGGCCAGGGTACGGCATGTAGCCCAGGGACATCACTTCCCATAGCAGCACACCGAACGACCTGTGAGGAGAGATGCAAAACAAAGGTCACATAATGGGTCAGTGCGGCATGTAGCCCAGGGACACCACTTACCATAGCAGCACACCAACGACTTGTCACGACAGATACAAAACAAAGGTAGCTACATAACGGGCAGAGTACGGCAGATGGCAGAGGTATATCACAGCCTACAACTGCCTACCGAAAGACTTGGAAGGATATAGAAGCAAGACAACTAAATCTCAACGTTTCAGAGTACGGCATGGAGCAAGAGGATAACAGGAAAGTCAACTTCGACTGTACCCTCCCCTGGGAAACCCACATGCACTGGTTCGTGCGGTAGCTAGGAACTATGGCGCCGAAACAGAAAGTTCAACGACCCACCATCCCACTACCTCAAGATAAGTACCCCCACGGTTGCTTTGCGCACCAAACAAATTTGCTGATTCAGCTCGCCAAGCGTTCTTGAGAAAGACAGCGCCTGGCCTTGGGATCGTTCTCGGGACGCTCAGCACTACTGTGCAGCACCCAACGTCCGCTACTACCTATGATAGCAGCGGTGGCATGGCTGGAGAACTTGGGTTTCACTAATGGAAGATCAGGCCTGCAGGGATGAGACCTATGCTACAGCAAAACCGATACAGGAAACCGGAACAATAAAAAAGCTCAATCGCAAAATTTTTGCCGTCATTTTTTACAGCTGGGTCCTCCAGTGGTATAATAACGTACAGGTAGCCCCACGCGCAACGTCGTAGCCGGAAGGAAAGAAAATACATTTTTACTTGTCTGAAGACTCAGCTAGAACGTTTGATAAGCGTGCTGCAGTTAAAATACTGGCTCTAGAGTTTCAAGTAGAGCCCGCTGCAGACGATAGTCTTTTGTCCTGTGTTTTCACTTCACAGCATTCGAATGCGTTGCTGTATCCCTGTCATGTATACACAACAAACATGAGCACGACATTCATTAAATATTTGAAAAGCCAGGAGACTCGCACGACACTAGTGACGCTTGCTAAGTCAGCGGATATGACGGTAAACATTTTATCGAAACTTTCGGTAGCCCACAGTCTTGTTTGCCGCGACGGTACGGAATATTCGAACGCGTTGAACTGAATACATATGACGAAACACTATCGTCTGTAGTGATTGGGCTTAATAATGCCATTCACTGCATAAATAAGTTACTGCAGCTATAAGTGCCTCAAGTTTAAAGAGCTCAAACTTGAAGTAACAAGTAAGGGTAGGTTTTCGGCAGCCCATGTTACAGTGCCCAGAAAGATGTTAAGAAATGATGATACTAGTATTACGCTAATTTTACTCGAATATAGCTTTATATGATAAAATTTAAATGCTTTGCTACTTTTCACCAATTAATCCATAGACTAAGCAATATTTACCCATATACTGCACCGGGAAAATTTTAAAAACGGCTGCAGCCTATTTACTGTGATTCTTTGCCGATTTATCATCTTTGTGCGTATATATCTATCTTCATGATATCTAAAAAAATATTCTATTGCCAATTTTTTACTCTCTTTTGCGCAAAATACACGGAAACAATCGATAATGCGCTTTATTGGTCACATTACTTCCATAAACTCGTTCACAAGAACGGAACTCGCCATGCTGGAGGTCTCCAGATGACGTTATGGAGTGAGATGCGCAGAAGTCACAAACTGGCCAAGCGACGGGACCACCTGTACGTTATTATTTCATGGGTTTCAACGAAGGCCGTGTCATCAAAGGCAAGAATTTAGCTGGTGAAAAATAATGGCCTCAATGTAACCCTTCGTAATTTTGCACCTTTTTATGGATGTACCCCAAAGAATGTCTTACCCATTTGCTTAGTGGATCTACTAAATTTGCGCATTTTTACTCACAGCGTATAAAGCTTTGATAGGAGAAGCAAATGTTACTCAGGACCGTGAGACTGATAAAGGTACGGTACTTTCAGATATCTTTATATCTAACGTTTTATATTTCACTTCACGAAGCGAGAACGACACTCGGTTTGGAGGCATCCTCACGCTTGACACTTTCTCCAACTTTGCCTATTTTCACCGATATCAAGTCATTATAATGCATGTGTGATATGAAAGATTGCCATGTCACACTACATCGAATCGAGTATATAATTGTATAAACATACGTTGGTGATCAATACATTATTTTGATTATCCCCCAAAATTTACTTTCACAATTCATCAATAGAATGAGAAACAGACCGCATCACTGATGTACTCAAAAGCCTTAGAACCATGAAATTTCAACAGTAGAGACACAATGCGGGCCCTGAAATGTTCTCCAGTGCTAACAATGTACGAGGCATTCCATCCTCTGCGTCTGAAACGGTAGATAAGACTTGAAAGAAGAGGTGTGGGTGGTTTGTCTTTAAATTTAAAGTAGGACGTCCTACTTTAAATGTTGAGAGTCTGCATAGTTTTGAATTTCGCGTAGTTTGCTCGTGATGAGCTGCTACGCGTCCGACATTTTACAAGATTTCTATCCTTTGCGCCGTAATTTGCAGGGGACTTGTAGCCAGCCGCAATATGTTGACAGCTTCTTAGTGGCACGGCTGCCAACTTTCCCACCAGGATATTCAGGTCAGACTTTGCCATTTGTCACGCAGAAAAATTACAGTCACTCAAGATCAGCCCAACTTGTGACAGCGAGATGAGCGGGCAGGACAAAACAGCTGTTCCAGTGTTGTTTTCATCGCCTGAGAGAGTCAGCGACCGATAACAGCAGAAAGATGCTTTTGTTATCATACAACTTATGTAATACAAAGGTTGCTAGATTTACAACGTCACTATAAAAAAGAAAGTAGTGGTGGCTTCAGAACACACTTATCAATAAAGTAATTGGAGGTCTTTAAAAAGTTACTCGTTTTTTAACCATAAAGGAAAATGAACATTTTAGCGTTTTTACTTCAAGTAAACATCAATTTTGGGTGAAGAGCACTTCAGAAGGTCTTTAAGGACTTGAGGCGCATTCGATTGATCGGCAAATTATATGTCTAGAATGTTGGACCTATCCGCAACTTCAGGCAGGTGAGCTGGCCTCGACACGTTGCTCGAAGTTCCAACCGTCGAGTGCTGAGAGGGTTGCATTTAATAACTGTCCTGAGATCCATCAGTCAGCCAAGGAGATGAAGTCTTGCGATTTTGGCATCAGCGTTTCTGACATTCATAGCTCACTGCCACCTAACAATCAACAGGGACGGTGGGGGAAGCATTTGTAATTGAGCATCTCCACGCAATAGTTCGGGGTATCTGTAGTCGGCTGCAGCTGAGCGCTCAATTAGGACGTAGCGGGTTGCAGCACGAACCAGTGCCGGTAGATTCCTTAGCATGGACTACTTTACCTTTACTTTGTCTTGCAAGTCATCTGTTTGGACATGCCTGTGTATAATGAAATAAACATATTTCATCCTATAGAACAGTTAGTTACCTTCGTTGAAAGATTTGTGGGACACTCTTTATAGTGAAAGCATCCGATAGCAAACGCCTAGACTAGCTGCCTGCTATTTGAATAGTACGGAAAGTCCATCTAAAATTCACACCATAACAATTCATTCCAACACTTGAGCTCGAATGTCAGCGGGCAAACTTCACATTGCGACCCATTAATTCAAGAAAGGCGATGCAAACTCAAGTGGGTCGTAGGTTGCTCGATGAATAGAAAACCTAATCTCAAGTGACTTATGAGAACATACGAGTTTTGAAGCTGATTGTCCCTTCCCGTGAACTACTAGTACCTATAATAACACCTATACGCTCTTGTTAAAACAATAATCTGAACTTTGCAATAATAAGAATTAATTTATTGCCATATGTTAAAATTTTTGTGGTCTTGCAAATATTCGGATCTCATACTAAGTGGGTGACACTCCAGTCTCTGCTATGGAACAATTTCAAGGTAGGAACAAGTACAGTCGTTGGGTCGAAAACATCCCGTAACTCATGTTTCGGTTTGCATACAATTGAGATTTTGAAAAACTGAAAATATCAACCACATAGCCTACACACATCTTTCAGCTAGAGTAGAGGTGCAGTCAACCTAGCTACACGAATCATTGTTTCGCCTACTCTCAAGCTGTCCGTTTCGATACAGCTTTACAAGACGTCACCAACAGGCAGCTCAGCTACTAAAGGCAAGGCCTCAATGTTGGTTTACTGACATGAGATCTCAAGTAAAGATCAAGAACACTCGTAACTTCAGGATGTCATAAAATAATGCCAATTTCTCCCATTTCTTGCGTTGTGTCGTTCATACTCCGTCTCTCGCGCAGAGGTTCATCACTATTTACTCGAGCACCGCGGTACATCGCTTGAGTCAGAGAAGGGGAGTTAAAACTCATGAAGAGCGAGTCAGCTTTTCATTTCAAAGCTCCGTCAGTGCTGTGCTTTTCACAGCGTCCGAGGAAGATTAGCTTCAATCACGCCTACAATCGCAGCAGCAAAAGTAAACACCACTCACATCTCCATTACTTCAGACAACATCTGCCGCAGCAAAATCCAATTATAGCGCAGAATAAAGTAACTGGAGCACCAGCTTGGGTTTCTGCGGTTGCTTGTGGCAGCTCTCTCAGATTTGCCGTAAATTTTCCAGTTGCGAGTTTTGCGGCGCTGAGAGCTCTGGAAGCTGCCACGCCGCTGATGCGAGGCATCGCTTCTAAAGAAACGCCTCGTCAATTCAATACAGAAAAATGAACTCGTAAAGATATGGGAAAGAACGCCAGGGAACAGTTGGTTTCATTTTACGGTTGCTCCTGGCAGCTGGCACAAGAATGGCAACGAATTTTCCAGTAGCGACTCGCCTGGTCGAGAGTCGCGTGCTGAC
This sequence comes from Parhyale hawaiensis, assembly GCA_001587735.2. Lineage (NCBI taxonomy): Eukaryota > Metazoa > Arthropoda > Malacostraca > Amphipoda > Hyalidae > Parhyale > Parhyale hawaiensis. The sequence goes on along the minus strand of LQNS02278091.1, from coordinate 12,682,845 downwards.
GACAGAGTCCCACACAAGGGCCGCGGCCCGTAATTAGGCAATGTTCTTGTCGCCGTCCGAACGCGAGACTACAAAAAATGCTATGATTTGTCGGGCTTCATTTGACGCTCGTCCATAGTACTGAATGCAATTATACTTGAGAGAAAAAATTACACGGTAAATTAATTTGCTGGTTTTTCAAAGCTAACCAATACACCAAGTGAATGTGACACTCCATTATGCCGGAAAGGAGAATAACGCTAGAATAAGCAGGCTGTATCAAACGCGCGCTAATTGGCCATTCTAATTTGTTTTGGCCTCTTTCTCGCTCTGTTGGCAAGCACCGAGCCGGAGCACGTTGCCGAGCATTCACTAAATTTTAGAATTTTCTTTTATCCTTGCTACACAGCATTAGACTGTATGAGAAATTCCTATTCAAAGCATGTGAACGTTGCGAAGTGTGTTTTAAATCAACTGAAAAAAAAAAAAAATAACGTTTTATGTCATGGGACAGCAGTGAGCATTACCTTGTCTGTTATTCTGCGAATATTTTCCTGCAGTGGTGGTGAACGAGCATTCAATGTAAGCTTCCTCGGAAGTACGACCACGATTCAACAAGGAAAAAGGTGTCTGTTCTTATGTACGGTGGGAACACCCTCGTGCAAGGGCTTCGCGGTGCTCTGGACATACTTCACCTCCTCCCCTTCTTCCTGACGTTGGATTACAGTAAGTGTACACAGTGGCTTGGGAGGCCTAAACTAGGAACATGATAATAGGAAGAGGGGGACACACTGTATGTTGAAAGAATTGTGGAACCTAAGCACGAGAGTTGTCCCATGGGATCAACTCCCATGGGAACAGACAGCAAATCTAGAAAGATGAGGAATAACGAAACAAAGATCATCAGTAGAAGAAAGAAAGAGAAGTACAGTGAGCATGAAAGAAAGATGCTTGAAGGCCTACGTTAAAGGCAGTGCTTCTTAACCAGAGAGGCGCGCCCACTTGAGGGGGGNAAGCCTCCGCAGTAAGACCTGATTTACAGTAATTACCTTCACCAAGGAGGTTATGTTTTTGTCGTGTTTTTCTGTTTGTTTGTCACCAAGGTAACTAAAAAAGTTATGAACGAATTTGAAGGAAACTTACAGGGATTGTTAGGCACATTAACAGTAACTGGTGACTTAACTTTTGGTGGAAATCTGTTCATATTTGTTTGTCGGCCTTTTTCTTCTCAGGGCCATAACTCAAAAAGTTATGGACGGAGTTTTATGAAATGTACATGTGTTGTTAGGTTTATTACGAAGACTAAAGGGGCAAATTTTTGGCATGATCTTAGCACAATAACTAAAAAAATGCCGAATGGATATTTATAAATTTACAGCAGTAAATTGTAATGTTAAAATACATGACTAAATTTTGGTGCAGATTGGTTGGTCCGTTTGTGTGTTTGACTTGTGTTTGTCATGTTTCAAAGTTTCAAAAAAGTTATGAACGGATCTTCAAGAAAATAGCAGAAATTGTTAATGCAGTGGCCACAAAATCAAAGTTTACTCTTGTGCTGCAAAAACAAAGTTATTGCACAATTCGCGATGATTTTGTTTTCACATTCCCTGCCGTATATGAGGAGGGTGGAGAAAGGAGGGTGGTATGACGTGTGTTGCTCCACCCCGCGCCGCGCACAAATCCGCGTTACACGGTCCGTCTGTGATTGATCGGATCTCGAGCAGAGTACACGTACGTTGCGCGCTGGTCCCTGGGCTTCTACTCTCCTACCGTTTCACTTATTTTATCACGATACAAGAAACCACCACGGCATCACAATGGGTAGAAAGAAGCTTACTTTTGAAGAAATGATGGGGTCCTCACCCTAATCGAGCAAGGAGTGCCAATGAACCGCGTAGCTGTCGAACTGAATGTCAGCCGAGTGTCCCTCTTCAAGCTTAAAAAGTTAGCTGCGGCACTCCATGCTAGGACTATACCGTCTCGCAAAGTGGGATGTGGGTGCTAAAGAAAGACAACAGCAAGGACTGGCAAGGTGTTGGTGAAGGAGGTGAAGCTTGCTGCTTTCTTTCTCTTACGCATGTATCCCACTGTGCGGGGCGGTATGGTCCCGGCGGGTAGTGCGGCAGCTGATTTTTTAAGCTTGAAGAGGAACAATCGGCTGACACTCAGTTCGACAGCTACACAGTTCACCGACACTCCTGAGTCTTTTCTTCAGTGGTAAGCTAACTAAGCTTCTTCTGACCCATTGTGATGCCGTTGTGGTTTTTGGTACGGTGCCAAGTAAGTGAAAAGTAGCAAAGTGGAGTCGCGTGGACCAGCGTAACGCATGTGTTCGGTACGCTACTCGAGCTCTGACAGCTCACAGACTGACTGTGTAGCTGAGATTTGTGTTTAATGCAGGGGTGGCGCAACACACGTCATACCACCCTCCTTCCTCTCTCCTTTCCTACAGCGGCAGGCGATGTTCGCACAAGTACCCCACCACGCCACACCACACAATGCAACGCCACACAACACGTGTTGAAAGGTCGTTCCTTTACAGCAGTTAAGGGTGGTCCCCCCCTCGTAACTTACGTGCAGAAATAAAGGAAAATCTCTTCTGGTGGGAAAGCAAAATCGTTTGTGCATGGGCCCGTAGCTCACAAATGGCATTTTTCTGAAGTTAACCCTCTAACGGGAAGCTGAATTACGCTCTCGTAGTAATATCATTATGGAAGTAACCATATACGGCCACTTGCCTGGTAAAGGGCTAAGGGAAAATCTGCGAGCTAAATACACTTAGTGAAGTTTCGTGCATCCCTCCCTCCGGCCCAGGGGGTACCACCCTTAACTGCTGTAAAGGAAACAGCTGCCGAACCTCAAGTACAATAAAGAAACATATAACGAGTGCAAATGTGGCTCACATTAGCTAATGTTAATGTTTTCCAAATATTTTCACAAAAATTTCACGAAAAAATTATCTGTTAGCTTTGTTTATCTAAACGCTCCATTTGCCGTGAAATTTACTTCGCACCTCTGGCAACAATTAATTGCTGATTCCTCCGGCAGCTTCTTCGAACTCCGATGGTTTTTTTTTTTCAAAATTTGCTCGATGTTTTAGGCTGCAAATGAAACTGATTTCAGACAATAATCATTTGATTTCACTGAGCAGTATGACGTGTCCTAACTCTCGCTGCTTGCTTGAAAAATTAGAAAACTTCAATGCAGAGCTTCTATAGGAGCGACTCAGTACACGGGAGGAGCGAAGCAAGCCGTTAGGCTGATATATTCATAATCTTATGGCTGACATAGAATAGCTGGAAACAAAACATCTTCACACATTTTGCACTGCATACCGGAAGAAATTGTTCACGAATCTTAACTGTCTATTCGATGAACTTTCTCATGCAAATGTTTGAATTTTTGCGTAAACACATCTTTAAAAGTACGGTATACGGCGCTTTATTTGTGACAACTGTCAGCCGCCCAACATTATTCTTTTGCGCCTTCGCTTTGCTAAAGAATCGATGCAAAGAAACCGTCTCTGTATTCAAATTGATTTTTATTCATTATCTCATTGTTTGTTGAAGTTTATTGCGTAGTAAGGATTCAAGAACAAAGAAATATGTCTGCGGAGCCGACACACGCACAACAGAAGCGACCAGCTGATTCCTCAGCGTTTTAATTTCGCGCTCAAATTTCACATGTAACAAGCGCTGTGATTGGTCGATGTCGGACAAAGGAGGAGTTTAAGCATTTCGAGTAAGAAGAATCTAAATCACAGGCTTCAGAGGTCCCCAACCTTTTCAACCCACCCACTTCTTCAATGAATATTTACTTCCACATTGACCCCTCATAAGTTTAATGGAAACATGTAATGATGTTTGTCGTTCCCGATGTTGTGCAGCTATAGAGACGTACATAATAATCCTATGAAACTCGAACTACCCGACCTCAGGGGGTCGATATCGACCACTTTGGGGACTTTTTATCTAAATAGAGGACACGTGCCTTCAAATTGCTTCATGCATTGGAAATTTGGTGAACCTGAGTTGTCCTCAGAAAGGCTATTTCAGTAGTTTAAGGAAGAAACTTCTCCTTAGCGTCACAATAGTTAAGTGCATCCTGGCCCAGGTTATTAATTGACGTTGTTAGATCTGCAAAATGTATTAAAATAAACTTCGTAACTCCCTCTTTGTTTCAGTGTTACTAAAAAAATGAAGGTTTCAAACTCGTAAGGCTGTTTTTCTGTAGTTTTAGCCTTATTTTATCGGCATCGGAAGTACAACCGATGACGATGCCCATCGTATGCCATCGCCGATGGCATGGTCAGTCATTTCATTGGACCTTTTCTTCCTCATAACACCATCGCTGATGGAAAAAATGACCTTCGCCGATTGCTTGATACGATTTCCATCGAACCATCGCTATCGCCGATGGATTTTTGCGATGTTCCATCGTAACATCGGCGATGGCCAACGTGCCAGGCTCTGGGTAATAGATTAGATATGCGGCAGTAGACGAACCAAGAGGCCCATTCCCAAAAAGACACCGGGACTTACACCCCGGCCCTCTATGAGCTATTGCCATTATGTTAGTAGGATGTAGAGGTATGGAATAGTGATGCTCTCTACCATATTTGGTGTACATGGCGGCCTACATGTTAAGGACTTTTTGCAATGGTGTAAAAGTTTTTGGTAAACATGAAGAAGTGGTATTTTCTATAGCAATAAAGCACCGAAACATCATACGAGGCCTGTACACATAATAAGCTGACTGATGGCATAATACAAAATGCACTTTATTAAAAAGTTACAGCTCTGTGTTTTCAATGCTCATGACAAAATATAGAAAAAAATGATGATATGGAGTGTTTTAAAGTCATAACCTCTACATTTGAATGTTAAAGTTGCAAGAATCAAGTATGACTTTGTTGGTCCCATTGGACTATGATACACAGATGAAAATGATCGTCCATCACATGTAGTGGAGCCGCCGTCAAAGTATTACAGTTTAATTAGCAAAGTGCAAAGCATATCTAATTCTAGGACGTCTATTCTAATTTGACATTCTTTTATTTTTAAGCACATCTAGAATATAAAATGTTGAACCAACATCTCTGTACAACATTATTTCTGTTGTAGTATGTCTTAATAACGGGTAAACTCGGACTTTGACTGAACGGTGTTTTCACTCGTTGAAACAGCTCTGGTGCGCTTCTTTTGGAATGTCTTCCATTTCTTTCGTCGCATTTGCCTTAATCTTGGGAATCGCGTCAAATTTTTTTCCTATGATGGTATTCTAAATTTGGGACAGAGGGGGGGGGGGGGAAGCACCGTGACTGAATGTGAAGTTCTGAAACGTCTGAGGGACGCCATCCGTCCAAAAGGCCAGGGCCGGGATGCACAAAACGCCCGTAACGCTAAATAGAAATTTCTTCTTTAAACCGCTTAAATGGCCTTATCCTGAGGACAGCTTAAGTCCACTAAATCTCCAATTCACAAAACAATTTCAAAGGCATTTATCTTCTGTTTAGGGCTTTTTGCGTGCAAATGCTTAAATCGTCCTTAGCTCGATATCGACCAATCACAGTCCCCGTTACAAGCAGAGATGGAACGCGAAAATAAAACGCCAACGACCAGCTGATTTCTTCCGTTCCTGCCGTGACTGCAGTACAGGCCATATTTTCTTGTCTTAGATGCCCTACAACAAATTTTAGTCTAAAAACCAATGAAATGTTGAATAGAAAACCATTGTAAATGTAAAGACAGTTTCCTTGCTCGGCAAATTGATTCTTTAGCTACCTATGCGCATGCTGCAAACTGAATGCTGAGTAGGATAGCCTAGCTGGCAATTTTCTGGCTGGAGCACCGCATATTCAACGCTGTGTTGCAAGGACGCAACTAAAAATTCAGACGATTAGATGAGAAAACTCATTGATAAGGTGATTCGGACTGGTGAACAGTCTTTTGCTCCCTTTATCCACTACAAAGTGTCCGAAGATTTTTTTTTCCCTGATGTTGTACTGTATGTCGACCGAAACAGCAGTGAAAATATCAGCCTAAGAAAAAGTTCCGCTACTCGCTGTGGAGTTGGGTGTTTCTTTCAAAGAGCTGCGCAATTTCTAATATTTTTAGTAAGCAACAATAGTTAGAACGCGTCATACTATTTAGGAATATCAAAAGATTACGATGTAAAATCAGTTTCATTCGCACCCCAAATCGTTCAACAGTATCCAATAGAAACTTGAATACCACGGCTTCCTGGCTTCGGAGCTTGCTCGTGCCAAGTTGCCAGACGTGCAAGAAATATTTCTGCCAGCTGAGCGCTTAGGAAAACGAAGCTAAAAGAATAATTTTATGCTATACGGTACTTTAGTAGAAATACTTAGATAATATAAATCTTATGTAAAATGGACCAAATTTGCACTCGTTATGTTTCCTCGTCGATATTTAGTTTATGCAGCTGTTCCTTTACTGCATTTAAGGATGGTCCCAGCACCCTTAACTTAAGTACAAAAATAAAGGAAAATCTCTGTTGGCGGGAAAACGAAAATCGTTTGTGCATGTGCCCGTAGCTCACAAAGTGCACGTTCCTGAAGTTAAGGGAAAATCTGTGAGCTAAATACACTTAGTGTAGTTTCGTGCATCCCGGCCCAGAACTGTAATAGAGTGGCGACTGATTTTTCCACCACGACCACGCCTCGGCCCCATTCAGCCCTCAGACCTAGTGAGTTTTTGGCTAAACCCACAATGCTGTGCTACCCCACCTCCTGCTCGCCTGACCTTATAAGCCTTGCTCTTTCGCTTGTGTCCCAAACTCAAAAGACCCTGGAAAGGAAGAAATTCAAACACGATTCCCGAGATTAATGCAAATGCGACGAAGGATATGAAGGACATTCCAAAAGAAGCGCACCAGGGCTGTTTCAACGAGTGGAAACACCGTTGGTATAACTGTGGGCGTTGGGAGGAGAGCACTTTGCAGGGGACCCAGAGCTGTAACTTCTAAATAAAGTACATTTTGTATATTGACTTCAGTTCGCTTATTACTTGAATAGACCTAGTATGCTCCTGTCCGATGTAGGACGTCATCAGCAAGATGTGTTACAAATATTACCAGGACGCTGCGACCGCCTCTCAGGGAAAAAGACTCACACGCATCAGCAAGGATCATCCGTAGGCCTTCATAAGTAAGATACTTCACAAGCATCACCATCATCTACAAACCATCAAGAGGTAATAGCCAGAGAACCTCAATAATCAACAGCCACAAATATTTATCAAGAAAAAATTTACCAATATCGCCATTAGCTGCAAATTATCATCAAAAAGAAACTTCCCAAACATTTGCATTCATAAACTGCAGCTCAGCATAAACGATTGTGACAAACATCGTTTGTTGCGAACTGTTACCATGGGAGACCTTCACCAACATCAGCTGCAAACCATCTCTGTCCAACACCAAACTAAAATTACGATACTCAAAGCACGCTAACAGCGGCCAGCCACAAACAACAGGAAATGTAGCGGACACATTTTACAAGGAACTTTGCTCACCAGACGTCCGTTTTGCTGGTGAAGATGCCGTCCAAGAAAGCCTCTGGGGGCATCCACTTGACGGGCAGCATGGCCTTGCCTCCTTTACGGTAGTAGTCGTTCCTGTGGCAGAAAGGAAAGGTAATTTTACTTCAACTTGCAACGCAAGGGGGCATTTTGCAATGGATCTGGCGATGTGGCATCACGGGAAGGTAATTTTGCAGCTATGCAATACAAATTTACGATGGCCAGTGGATTTGTGACGTACGTAACCCTTGCGCCAAAGGATAAACATGCACACGAAACAAGATTATTCCAATTAAGTATAAAAATGGTTATCGCACCATTTATGGTCAGTGAACTTATGCAGTAGAAAGTGCTGTCATGTGGCAAACCGAAAAGGAAAGTTACCAATTTGTTAAATAAGTTGCGATCGTACCACGGTCAGCGGAACTTATGACGTCACTACTGTTGGATTTGATTTGAAAATTTTCTGTGACTATTGCTAAATGTGTCTTTTAGAGTAGTAGATAGGAGGAAATTAAACATAGAAGAAAATATCATAAAACATAGATAAATTATCATATATAAACACACACGATGCGTATTATTATAAAGTGCAGATTTCTTGATGAAAAAAAATATGATGAGAGACATTGTGTAGTTATTTATTTATGCCTTTATTCATGTATTAGCTATGTGTCCCTCTCCTATCTTGGGATAAGATGGGCGAAAGTTAAACCTTCGAATAGTCAGAGTTTAAAGTTAACTGAATGAGCAGATATGGATAATTATTATTAATATTAGAGTGTTAGTTTAATCACCGCTACACAGGGCTCGAGCTGCTATGTCAGCAATGATACACAGCTCATCCCGGCGTTAGTGCCAAAAGGTCTCAATTTGATGGCGAACTCACCAGGCCTAGTGCGCTACTACTGGTCGTGAAATAAGGCACAAATCATCTCATGGAGACTTAAGAGCAAAAGAGGTGAAAACAAAATAAGGAAACGCTCGTGCGGAGTGTTCCTTCCGTGGCCCTCCATGGGAGGAGGTAGCCAAACTTGGGAGCGGAAGGGTATGTACAGAAAACGTTCCTAACAGTACAAATTAATTTATTGACAGGAACTGCAGTCAGATGCAACATCACCTGCGGAAAAGTTACTAGGAACCCCTGGGGGCTTGAGTGTAATATATTCTGGCGAGGATAGGGTTCGCAAAATTCCCCCTAAAGGGTGAGCATAGATGGAACAGGGGACTGTTAAATAGGCGCTGCATTATTCCACCATATGAGAACACAAAGGTTGTTGGTTGCAGGATTGACTGATTGGTCTCTCCATGCCGATATGAAATATTAGATATGAGACATTTATTTATTCTACTTCAAAAAGGCCGTTGCTGAGTTAAATTTTTGAAATTAAAGCATGAAAACATCTGGAGATCTTTTAGCGGTAGCACATATAGTGACTTCCTTCCTGCAACAAAGTTTTCTTATGATCTCCATAATGTGCAATACTAAGTAGAAAAAGACAATGAAGGAAATCGAAAAAATATTCTTCAGAGCTGCAGAAAGAAGAAACGTCAAGCAAACGGAGGTTTTGTTCAAGTAATTCATTTTCACCACAATGCAATGACATAAGAGCTGCTAGTCTTACATGAGCAGCGGTTCGGGTTGAGCGAACATTTACCTCAAGGTCCTTTATCTTGGACCTCTATTGGTAAAGTGAACGAGTGTCATTAAATTTATTTTCCTGCAACAGAATCACTTCAGCTCAAAATGTCAATGATTACGAGACGTTTTCGAACGGAGTTTGAAGGCATTTGACCATCGAACTGTATTCTCTAGTGTGACAAAGAGCATGAACATTTGCGCAGAATGTTGTGTGCTCTCAAGAGTTGTCTCAGCATTTGACTGTCGTGTGAACTGACCTGTAGACAGTCAAGATAATGCAAAGTTTAACCGCTTGCCAATTTTGTTGCTGCAATCGTTTCTTCCCTCTACATACGACCGGGAAATTACATTGCCGCAGCATAAGTTACTGGCCTTGACATCTTAGCTCATTATAATATTAACACTATTTCCACAGCGGAATAGCAATTAAAAAAAAAACTTGTTCAGAAAAATTTTTCCAATTCAAGCCATTTCATTAAATCGTCACAATGTCAGAGTAGATTGGCCGACAGCAATCGGCTGCTCACGTCAGATAATCTGGGAGGCGCTGATGTTTTTGAAGCTCCTGGCGAGGCCCAACGAACGGCCTCGAATGGCCACAGTTCACAAGGCAGGCCTAACAGAAAGATGAAATGACAGTCGAAACAGAAGAAGCGAATATCGACTGCGCTTTTTGGAAGCCTTCCAACACCGTACGAGTCACCTTAAGAATCCCTCAATGCAGCGGAGCAAACAAAATGGTATCTTATACAAGAGAATGTGATGCATGCCGTATAGATTGCGACCACTCATTCAAAGGCCATGGAAAAAAAAATTCTAACTCCAGTGTTATTGTTTACTGAAGGAAACTTTTTAAAGGACTTATCGATCAACCAAAAGTCACATTCCACATTCTCAAATGCGGCGAGGCCGCGGCCCAAAGAAGAGGAGCAGGAAGTTTTCCTCCATGGAACTCGGCGACGCTGAGGTCTTGTGATGAAGAAAAAGAGACCTACGCGAAAGAAGCAAAGCATTCGGTGGCCTGCAGCTAGGCGACTGGCAGCTGCAGGCGCTTCAGGAACCGATCAACCTAAGAGCTTTCCACTTGCTGAGTTTTCTCACACCGTAATGACTTCTGACAGGGCATTAACAACCACCTCCTCCTCCTCCTCGTCCTCCTCTTCTTCCTTCTCTGGGCCGCTGCACATACGTGGCTCCTTCGAAGGCGCTCAAATTGAAATTTTTAGATAATATTGGAACTCGGTGGAGTTTCGTTGCATTTTTATGAAGTGAGCGAGGCAGCTTCCCGCACGTTGGTTGCTGTGGAATTTTAGGAGCATTTAACAGAACTACGTGGAGGTGGAATTTTTTACGAGATTCGCTCTGGCGCTGCTAAATATATTTTCAAAGTTTACATGCCTTTAATATAAGCAAAGCTTCGACAAATACTTTTCTGAGACGATGCTACAACAGTTACAGTCTCCAGTCAGAGATTTTAGAATTTTACTGGTGTAATGTAAAACTTACTACGTTTTCAATTATTTATCGAGAAAAATATCAAAAGTGCTAATGCAAAAGTATTCAATACTTCTCTACATTATCTCTTTATAGAGATATCATAGCACTTTATATGACATGAACTTCAATATGAGCCAAGTTGATACAAAAACATTTCAGTCAATCGAGGACGTACGCGTGTTGTAGTCCACCCATTTAAACCGGTAACATCCATTGTGAACACTTAAAAAAATAGGTAGTGCCAATTTAGATTATTTAGAAATGGTTAGATCAAAAGAGTTGCATAATGACCTCAGATCGAAACGCATAGTGCACCTGTGCAAAGCAGGAAGCGCCCACAAGAACATATCCTGTTAAAGTGAACACTGTTGGGCGCGGGGTGCGAAAGTGGAGGAAGACTGATTCTGTCGCCCAGGTACGACCGGGGAACATCACTGGTGCAAGGGAAAGGTTAGTTATCGGAGAAACAGAATAAAACCCATTTGTGACTCATACCGAGATAAGAGAACATTCACAAATGGTTGAAGTAACTGTCAGCGAAGGTAAGGTACCACCTGAAGAACTGTTCTCTTGTGTAGAGAAGTAAGAAACATTTTGGGATTGTGTTATGTGGTCTGATGAATCGAAAACAGAAATGCTTCGGCACCACACTAGAAGCCATGTTTGGAGGAAAAATAAAGCGACCCGTGCTTGAAGGGCCACTATCACTACTGCTACATTTGGAGGACTAGTGTTATAGTTTGGGGATGCTTCTTTTCACGTTGATTTGGAGAATTGAAGATCATTGAAGGAAAAATGATATGCCATCATTTACAGAGATAGTTTCAATGAAATACTGTCCTAGTCTGTGACTTCCTTCCACATTTAGGGTGATTGGATCTATCTTGCAAGAAGACAACGACACGAAGCACACATCGAAACTAATGCTAAATAGTTTGACGACAACAAACTTAATATGAAGCGGCTCGGCCAGTCACATGACCTAAACCTGTTGGAGAATTTTTGGAGAATTCTCAAAACCAATGTCCACATAAGGAATCCTCAGAATATCAAATCTTCAACAGTTTGCAGCGTTGAAGAGTAGTGGTCCCGTACTGCATCCGAACCATTTACTTAAGAAACTCGCCTGCAACTATACAAGCAGGCTCAGTACTGTAAAATAAACAAAGGATTCGGAATTATATGCATATTGAATACTTTTGTGTTAGCGCTTTTGATATTTGTCTCAATAAAGAATTGAAAACGCAAGGATTTTTAGCATCCTTTTGAGAACTTGCTATTTACGTTAAAGTGCGTAATTCACGTCCATTTGATTTACTGTTATTAATCAGAATTTAAGATTTTCACACCAACTGAATGTATTGAATACTTTCGCATTTCACTGTATGTAAGCAATATATGGGTGCTCTTATATCAATGACAAACACAGCAGTGACACTTCCTTCCAACATCAAGGCAATAACTTTATTAATGACGCAGTAATAAGGTGCAGATTTAGCTGGTGGACATAAAAAATAATTTCAACGGCAGCGATAACAATAAGTTTTCCTGCAGCCTTATTTTCCAGAGGCGGATTTTCTGATTATTACTAACATTATTATAAAAATAATAGGGCGTTTCTTTGTTCTCTAAGACTCATGAGAGCACCTCCACTCAGTAAGCAGCTTAAAGACTTTCGCAAGTTTTAATTATATATTTTATGAAGCTAATACTGGGACGAGTTGCGATGGAAGGTAACTTTTGCACACAAGTGTAAAAAATAAACAATTGCCAGCTTACAGCAGTTCAGATACTCGAAAGTTTTCAGTTAACTTATTCACGTCTGAGTTAAGCGTCAGTATTCACAAGACTTGCACTGTCGTGATGTCCTTAAATGGCTAGAACAAGCGAAGCTAGTCGTTAAAAGGCCAGAATAAGGAGCAGTCGATGAGCTTAATTTTTAGCGAGATATCTAACCCTATAAGCTTCAACTTGCCCCAAGCTCTAATTTTGAGCATTGAACTCACCAGATTCAATCGAGTTTCAAGGCGCTAATTACAAACCGATTACACTCCACCAGACTCAGTTTTCGGCCATTCAAGTGTCATCGGTTTGAAATTATTCCTGGAAATTGGATCTTAGTGGCAAAACCATCTCTCAAGATTGAAGTTCCGAACAAGTTAAAGCTCATTGAATTAGATGTCGTCGATCGAAGTGGCCGAATCGTACGCACTTTAACCACTGGAGTCTAGCTAGGCCTTCGCAAAATCGCGACAGCAGCACATGGGAGGACTCCGCGTGCCAGTTGAGCCAGTGCGCGAGGCGTTGGGCTGTTCTTACTAGAACATCAATTCCACACATTTCACTTGAGCTAGATCAGTGATTTGCAGCTTTTTTAAGCCTGGCCCACCTAGAAAAGTTTTACTATGTTTTCGCAACCCCTCCAACAATCATAACAACAACTTATCTGATGGTAAAGAACAAAATTTACACCAAATCTGTGAACAAAAATTTATGTATCTAATATTATTTTATCAAATATTTTGCGCCTGTCTAAAGGTCAAGGTCATAACGCACCCTCAGTTGGGAACATCTGCTGTACATAACATGGCTCGTCCTCCTAAAACGATATTTAATGGATGGCCCAACCCTAGAACACTAACCATGCATCCTTATGGGTGGGTATATACTTATTTGTTTGTGATGCGGTGTTTTGTCGTAAAACGGTATAAATTGAGTTACACGTAACCCTAGAAAACTAACCAGATAGTCTTCTGGGTATGCGCAAGGTGTAGGTATTTACCAATGTTTAGTGTTTTAGGGTTTATCTGCTTTCACTGTTATCGAGAAGTTGCTCATAACGCTGTGCCAAGTTACTTCCAGTTCAACACTTCCATTAATTGATCCCCATACGGAACGGAGTTACAGTGCAATCCCCTTTGTACGTTCTACTCTTCGAAAGAGTTCACTTTCTAACGTGAAAGCTGGTGAGAAATGCATGCAAGTAAATACAGAGGGGCGTCGTTCTTCAGGTTGCGGTCCGGCAGTGGTCAGGCCACCAACGCCGTGTTTGTATCAAATGATATCACAGCAAGAGTGTTGACTGACGCATTTAGAATTAGCTGCCACATTTTTTCTAATTTTGTTGCCCCACTATGGTCTTTGTTTACGAATAATTATTTCTCATGATTAAAATGCTTTTCGTGTCTCTACAAAGATTGTTACCTAGACAAAATTTATTATGGTTTACTGAGCAGATATATATATAGTAGCTCTCATAATTGTTATTATGATCAAGTACGCCATGCGTATTGGCATCTGCAAAAAATTAAAATGTCCTTAGCTCTGAGATACTCTAGGAATTTGCTTCAAACCTAACAACGAACGCAAAAAGTACAAAGGAAAAACAGAGAGAGATAAAGGACACAGTTATACACCCCTATCTGTTAAGACAAAATGGAACTAGGAGGCAAAATGCCTTCTGAGAACAAATGCATCTATGAAGAGAAGACGATGCAGTTATAGATGTACAGGAGTAGTGGGCAGCCAAGTGCACCTGGATCTCATATGCGAATTCATGCGCTTATGCGAGCGGACAAAAAGTGTCACGACTGATTCTCTTATGAGAGAAAATTCGTGCGCTTATGCGAGCGGACACAAAGCGTCACAACTGATTCTCTTATGAGAGAAAATTCGTGCGCTTATGCGAACGGACACAAAGCGTCACGACTGATT
>LQNS02278091.1:12646832-12657234 GCA_001587735.2 Parhyale hawaiensis | reverse complement strand
CTTGTTTTTATTTCTATTCGAGAATCGTCCTAAATAAAATCACTAATGATCAAAAGCAAAATTTTAGAACTTTGGAGAAAAAATCTAAATGTTATGTGAAACTGTGTGCTGATTTGAAATACCTTAAACTACTGTTTCGTGTAACAATTTTTTTTGGACACGCGTATCCTGTAACGTCCTGTGAAAAACAAATTTCAATATCTTTTATTCCAGTGTAAACAGAACGAGTCGGTCGGTAGTGCGGTCTGTGCAGTTCTGATTTAAATTACAAATCACCTCAGCACCTGCCCTCCTCTTTCGTCTTTTTTTTCAAAGCTCAGAGAGCAGAGCGGAGCAGCGTATTTCCCCTGAGCCGCAGCAGGACGCTGAAATGCTCCAACTCTATCCAGTTTCTACTTTACCGTTCCTTAGTAAGATTCGTGGTTTATGGGATTTTACGACCCACTTAAATAATTGCGATGAAGAGAGAAGAGCAATAACGGGAGATATTTCTATACTGCATGGCATTGTGATACTAGACCAAAATGGCTGTTCTAGGGCAAAACGTAGAATAGGGCATGGATTGGAATGAGGACTAATTTTGTTGAGTGCGATAACCACGAAAGTTTCAACGAAGAAATGAGGTCATAGATACAAGGACTACTGCACTTTGCACTTTGGTCTACACGAAAATACTACAAGGTTCCCAAAGAAAACTAGAGCCGACGTTGTAAACGCGTCGGAACCTCCCAGCCCACGACTGCTACCGTCATGCTGCTGCTACTACGGCATCGCACAACTCGCGAGCTTTAGCCGTTGGTTACCCGGATATATTTTGAGAAAACCCAGGGTCTTGGGGAATATTCTAAGCTTTGGCAGCTCTAGGTGTGGACAGATACACACAGGCAAATTGAAAACAAGACATCCTCGTGGTGGCTTCGAGGGCCGCACCAAGAGAGGAACACAGCATGCATGGCACGATATGTTACATGCCAAACCGTCTATTTCGGAGGTGTTTCTTCGTATAACTACTGTGGAATAAGTAAGAGATGTTACGGATGTTGAGGAAAATGCCAGTGCTATATAGGTACAGCTGTATGCATTGATAAAGTTTTGCAGGCAGGAAACCTCAGTTTTGTATTTTCTTTCGTCATATTAGTCTGAAGAGAAAAAACATTGCACGGACAGGGCGCAACGGATAAAAATATTCGTGTAGCACTGAGCCTAGACTCTTGGAACCAAGAGCTACCTGCCTTCGTGGCCTCCAACATCAGCTCGAAGTAATTATTTTCTGTCGTTAGTTTACGACAACTCGGACCACTAGTCTACAATAAAAAAGATGTCATAATTGGCACTCATAGGCTGCCAGATATTAAATTTATAAAAGCAAGATAAACTACAGCACGAGCTACAATGGCTAAATTGTCCATTGTGTCCATCTTCCGTTTATTTAGTTCCGTGAACTGCATCGGCAGAGGTACATGTACTTTAACTGCAAACATCTTTTGTAAAAGTAATTAAAAAAGTTGAATATTTTAACAGACTATTTCTTCCTTTAAAGGTGCACCTAACTTATTATTCCAGTAGACGCCGCTGACAGAAGGCTACAGGCAACTCACCGGTAGATGTCTCTCGCCATGCCGAAGTCCGCTATCTTGACTACCCTTCCCGGGCCGCGGGTCGTCAGCAGGCAATTCCGGGCTGCAATATCTCGATGAATGAAATGATTCTCTTCCAAATAAGCGCAGCCTTTTGCTACGTCTATTGCGCAGAGCAGCAGGTCCCTCATTGCCAAGGAAGACGGACGGTCCTGGAGGAAGAAGAACATATACTTGATTGACTGACAGTCCCAAAGGTGAATAATTCAGCAGATATATAGGATCGTATTCCTCCATCGTGAGTTAAGGTTGCCGTTCAAAGAAGACACAGTGCTCGCTCTGTTTTATTAAGAATTCTGCTTGGCTTCTTTCTACAATTGAAAAATTAAGAAAGAAGTCACTGTAGTAGAATACAAAATAAATATTTACCGGGAACTGTCCAAATGGAGCCTCACTAAGACATTGTTGCAGTATCATAGGATGAGTAGATATGGGAAGTATTATTACATACTGCAGAAAATACAAGGATGCAAAAGATACACTGGGGCAGCAATCAGAAAGTGTCTGACACTCACAAACTTTCGATGCAACGCAATGACAAAAGAAGTGTACCATGACGGCATTGTATCCGTGTAGAACTTGCGCTTATGCAAACTGATGCAAAGTGCCCAATGCATTTAAAATTCAGGACAGCTGTCGGATTGCAAATCTGGAAGCTTAGAAGGCGAAATAGAAACAATGCATCAAAGATCCTCACGACACTGGGATACTCTGGCGACAGCGAGAGCTGCCGAGCTGCCGGAGCTTATGTATACAAAGCATCAAAGCTATCAGTGTCATTGAGGTATTAAGAGGAGGAGCCTGCAGGCTCGTGTGCTGCAGATATCAAACCCTCGTAGCAACGGAGAGGAGCTTGGCAAAGCGGAGAGGCACTTGAGCGCTACCTACGCAGGAGCTCTCAGCTTACTGAGTTTTAGTTTCAGCGAGTAAAAGAATCTCCGCCAGTTCCCTCAGTAAAGGTTACACAATATGCAGAGATAGTTGAGGATATAAGAACAGTTGCCAATAATCTTTATTGTCAGAATCCGTTTGTAATTACCAGATATGAGCACGTTTGGCCCTACGGCCAGAATGCGGTTCAGAGAATGGCAATTAGATTAGATACTAAGATGAAGGACCCGAATTACTACGTCAGAATACGCGGTAGCGACACTGGATTTAATTCGGAAATTTAACGTTCTTATTAATAGTCGCTGAATGAGAGCAGCCGCAAGAGTAAACTTGGTTTTATACAAGAGGCAGTAGTAAAATTTTCCATTATTTCTCAAGTTTGAAATTAAGTTAGCGTCACTAGGGAAAGATTTCACGGATACATAAGAGTTGTGAGATGAAAGTTTGCTCACTTCAACAAAACGCACGAGAAACTAACATTGTCGGGGTAGTTGGAATATTTTTCTTTTACGCTTCGCAACTCAAATACCCTGAAACAGAATGTGAAAATCATATATTGTTAGATAATATTTTCCAGTTATTCCGAAGGTTCTTCTCATAATTCATACATATTGATCCATAATGATTAAACAAATGCACTGCAACAGAGAGAAGCATAATATTTTCTTCTACAAATAGAATGAAATTCATTCAAAGAGAAGCATCAAATTAACTGTTGCATCCGAAACCAAAGTGAAGCGTTGAGCCGACTCTTGTGTTTATGACAAAGTTTCGAAAAGTTATCCCTCCAAATGTGCAATAAAAAAAAATTAATAGTCAGAGAGCGCGATTTGAAACGTGACAAAATGACCCTGCTGGTCGAGCAAGGGTTAAGTTATGCAAGTTGAGTTCACGATGGTTGTAGAATTTGGAAGCATAGTTATGAAAATGAACTTCGTGTTCCAATGTGAAGATCTAAAGAGGGACGATACACAGAGAGGGACGGTACACAGAGCACATCTCTTAGTTGGCCTCATCGTGGATGCTCCTTTGGGATCATTTCGCATTTGTATCCTATTTTTTTTTCTTCTTTTGCATACCGTAATCTTGCCCAGACACAGAATTCTTATTCGCTTCAGGAAAGTTTTTCTTAGTGGTCATATATGAGGTTTAAAGTACCGTTTTGAAATTTCGGCGTGGCGGCGCTGCGGTCGGCATTCCGTGTGTGCGCGGTGTTTACTTACATCTGTTGGCAAGCCACGGGAACCATTACGGGAACAATCGACCACATTAAAGTACACTTTTGAGTATTTAAAATGGCTCCGCCCATTGAGAATCTCCCCGCCTGTGAAGTACGATCGGTGATTCGTTTTCTTAGTGCTAAAGACATGAAAGCGGCAGAATTTCATCGTCAAAATAAAGAAGTTTATGGACGAAACATTATGACCACTGGAATGGTACAGAGATGGGGTAGAGCCTTTGAAGAAGATCGTATGAATGTTCAGGATGAGGAGCAGCAGCCCGTAGACCATCCTGGAGAGGGTTCTCAAAAATTACTTATACGGTACGATAAGTGCCATATTACTGTCGGAAATTGTGTAGAATTATGTAGACTGAGGTACAGACTGTCATATAAAAATAAAATGAACCAAAAATGTACTTTCTCCTTTTTATTTGAAAATGTTACTTTAATAACACCCGTCTTTTATATATTATCTTTGAAAACACGCCAAATTGAATAACACGAACAGTGTACTGGAGAAGCCACCTGTCCGAAAGATCAGCACACTAGGAACTGCTATTGAGAGTTGCATATTGTTACTTGCAGCTGCGACATAGTAGGTAGTGAAAGGACTCTTTTAATTATTGCTGCGCGGGTTGAGCTGTTAACTAAGAGCAGAACAACTGTTTTCTGAACGTAGTATGGAATATCAAAAGAAGCTCATTTCTGCAGCCACAGCAACTATACTTTCTTAGCGAAAGAAACTTCCTTCCCTGATCTATAGTCGACTTCAGGGTCTAAGCTTCTATAGTCACCCTAGATGTTACCTTAAGCGAAGATAGTTAGTGCGGGAAGATTATATGAATGAAGTGCTGCCTAATTCATGACTTAGCAAGCGAGGTGGATATGTGAGTACTCACAGTAGCTACTACTAGTAGGGTCAGGTAGCGGTGAACAGTAGAGCCCAATAGAAAATTTAGGAAGTGAATATTCTTTTTGATAAGAGTTTGAAGACGGAAAAGAACATAAACTAGGCTTGAGGTGAAAGACGAACTACACGAAGCTTTCAACTTCAACTTGAGAGTCAGCCTGAAGCAATTCTGAAGTAACACCTTTTACTCAAAGGTATTATAATATCTGTAAATGGAAGGGTGTCTGAAGAAAATATTTTCGTCGATAGCACGTTTGCTACTAACATTTTGAATATATCTGGAGCAAAACTCATGATCTTTCGTGAAGGAAGTACGAGGGCATCTCTACAATAGAAGGCTTTGATGGCGAGCCTTCAAGGCATGGTTGCTCGGTGGACGGAGTCCCTAGAGCAAACGCTGCTCGTCCGTTCCATACGCGACCCCGTCACTGCTATGAGTACCGACGCCTTCGATCTGATGTGTCTGTGAATTGCTCATATTAAAATTTCGTTGTAGAAAGACACCGACTTCCCTCAAGCGCATTGATATGCCAAGAACAACAATACTGCGAAGTTTGTGATGAACGTTTACTGCTACCACAAAGTTTATACCTGGCCGCAGATTTTTTTCTCAGAAATGGATAACGCACACCGTTCATTTTTTTTTGTTAAATCGCATTTTTCTTATTAGGTCATCGTTCATTTTTGCCATCAAAATTTTACTGATGTTTTAGTATCACCTGCGAACGAAGTGAGAGAGGTGATAATGTTTTCGTTGAAGATTTAAGTATATGTATATATACATGTTACGGCCATTTTTCGAAATTGGCCATTTTGCAAAATGGCTGGCCATTATGCAAAAAGACCGAAATCGTGGTAACTTTGCAAAATTACCAGAAATTCCCTACATTTTGCAAAACGGCCAAGATTTTGCAAAAAACCTAAAATTCTAAACATTTTGCAAAACGGCCAAAATTTGAGACGGCCATTGTGAAAAATAAACAACTTATAACAAACTTCATTAAAGCGAACATAGGTAATTTTATTGACATCAAACCAAAAGCAACATCAAAAAATAAAATACAAACACATCAAAGTTCTTGTCAGCTACACACATCAAAGTATGTTGTCGGCCTTGTTAGAGCAAGAAGCACTGCATTTGCATCTGCTATTGCAAATATATAAATATATTTGTATAGGTATATATATTTGTCTGTTCACCCAAAAACAGGTAGAAGGAGTTAAGCAATGTTCATACTTTTTTGCATTGAGTTTGGTGGGTTGACCCAGATGTGACACATGCCAGAAAACTAGGTTTAGAAGTCCATCAAAAATGAAGGTGTTGAATTTGCCTCCACCGCGGCTGATTGTCTTACGCCACTAGGCGTTCTATTTTTATTAGTGCGCTCTAAAAGTTGACTGATTTCATCAGTTGCAATAGAGTTCTAAAATATTAAGTACATGCTGAAACAATGCTTCTTGGAAGAACTCATATAAGGTCACCACAGTTAGCAGGTTAAGGCCTGCACCGTTTGATACGCTGTGCACTGTATTTTTCACACCCAATTAATGGAGTAATGTTGAGGAACAACCGTGCAGCGGAGCAACGGAAAAGTCTATTAGTGTCAGAGTGTCACGGTAAATTGTACAACTACGACCCTCTCATAAGATGT
Source organism: Parhyale hawaiensis (assembly GCA_001587735.2). Lineage (NCBI taxonomy): Eukaryota > Metazoa > Arthropoda > Malacostraca > Amphipoda > Hyalidae > Parhyale > Parhyale hawaiensis. Next base: position 12,650,922 of record LQNS02278091.1, on the reverse strand, counting down.
ACGCCAGCTGCTTCAGAGAGAGAGACGATAAGCAAAGAACTGATGGTTGTACAGTGCGTTGATGCCAGCTTGAGTGCGCCGATGTTTTTTGAGCTACCTAAAACCGGCAAAAAAAATTTCCAAGCTACTTCGTAGGCAACACCTGAGCTAGTCTAAAAACTGAAGGGTATCTTTCATCAGAAATGGACAAGACAGAGCCTTATTCTGCACTGTTACGTACTAATTGTAGATTTGATCAGTTACGGGTAGTCTCTATGTAACGATATCCTTATGTAAAATCTACTACTATGCACATATGTATGGGCATTAAGATCCTACAATGTACTGACATCATGCAAAAAGGACTTCAACATCGTCTCTACATAAATATTCTTTCTTTTTTTCTGAATAGTAGCAGCAGCAACAGCACTATAGCAGGCACACCTCTACGCCAGTAGCCAAGCGTATGACTCAACCCAGATTAAGATAATTGCTTGGGGGAGCAATCAAGTCACGTAGAGTAACTGTTCACAGGATTGAGAGATCAGAACATTGGTAAGACTCCAGAGCGCCGCCACGGTCATCGCAGCCCATTACGGTCACTCCAGAGCCCCATTTTAAGTGGAGTTGCGGGAAATTGGGTTGTAAGTTGCTGGCAAATACAGTAGGTACATGTCGAACAACGCGAGAGGTAATGGTGACATGTACGCTAATGTAGACAGACGTGTTCTGCTGTGAGAATAATGTGTGTCACAAATTAGCTAGAGGTGACATCACTAGGGAAGGCCGGTAGTGACATTTCTAGAGAAGACCAGTAGTGACATTACTAGAGAAGACCAGTAGTGACATCCCTAAGGAAGCCCAGTACTGACATTTCTAGAGAAGACCAGTAGTGACATTAATAGAGAAGACCAGTAGTGACATTTCTAGAGAAGACCAGTAGGGACATTTCTAGAGAAGACCAGTAGTGACATTTCTAGAGAAGACCAGTAGTGACATTACTAGAGAAGACCAGTAGTGACATTACTAGAGAAGACCAGCAGTGACATCCCTGAGGAAGGCCAGTACTGACATTTCTAGAGAAGGCCAGTAGTGACATCCCTAAGGAAGCCCAGTACTGACATTTCTAGAGAAGACCAGTAGTGACATCCCTAAGGAAGCCCAGTACGTGACATCCCTAAGGAAGCCCAGTACTGACATTTCTAGAGAAGACCAGTAGTGACATCACTAGCGAAGACCAGCACTGACATCACTAGAGAAGACCAATAGTGACATTGCTACAGACGGCCAGCAGTGACATCACTAGCAAAGGCCAGCAGTGACATCACTAGCAAAGGCCAGCAGTGACATTAATAGAGAAGGTCAGCAGTGGCATCACTAAAGAAGGCCAATAATGACAACAGTAGAGAAGGCCAATGGTGACATCAATAAGGAAGACCAGCACTGACGTAACAATCTAGAGTCCTCTCCTCTACCACGCCTCGATTCCCTGGGACTAGGACTCAGCACAAGGCTATCAAGTTTCATTAGGACAACAGTAAATGGATGATCAATACCTCCGCCAAGGAGGTTATGTTTTCGTCGTGTTTGTCTGTCTGTCTGTCCCTTTGTCTGTCTGTCACCAAGATAACTCAAAAAGTTACGAACTGATTTCGACGAAATTTACAGGGATTGTTAGGTATGTTAGGAGGAACAGGTGATTAACTTTTGGTGAAGATATGTCCATCCGTTTGTTTGTTTGTCTGCCTCATTTTTCTCAATGCCATAGCTCAAAAAAGTTATGGATGGATTTTTATGAAATTAATATGAGTTGTTAGGTATATAGCAAAGAGTAAATGACTGACAAAGTTTTGGTAATGATCCGTTCGTTCGTTCGTTCATTTGTCACTGTTTTAAATTTTATGCTTGTTAGCACAATAACTCAAAAAATAAAGAATGGATCCTTATGAAATTTATAGGGGTTGTTGGTAATGTTAAAGGACATAAATGATTGAATTTTGGTGCAGATCGGTTCATTCGTTTGTATGTTTGACTCATGTTTGTCATAACGTTTGTTAGCATTATAACTCAAAAAGTTATGAACGGATCTTCAAGAAAATTGCACAAGCTGTTATTACTATCAAAAGGCATAAATAATTAGATTTTGGAGTTTCAGAGCCTATTTGAAATTGTTGCTACCGTTGTCTCGCTTGGCGGAGGTAGGCGCTCTCAGAGTGCTCTAGTTGATAGTTATATTAGTTAGATCAAGGTGAGGATATATAACTTCGCAGGAGCTATGTGCTATATACGGCCAATGTATTAAAAACAATATTAACTAGAGCACTCTGAGAGCGCATACCTCCGCCAAGTGAGGCAACGGTAGCAAAAAATTCAAATTGGTTCTGAAACCATAATTTTCTTTGTATAAACTCCAAAATCTAATCATTTGTNAAACGTTATGACAAACATAAGTCAAACATACAAACGAACAAACCGATCTGCACCAAAATTTGATCATTTATGTCTTTTAACATTACTAACAAACCCTATAAATTTCATAAAGATCCATTAATTAGTTTTTGAGTCATTGTGCAAACAAGCATAAAGTTAAAAACAGTGACAAACGAACGAACGAACAAACGGATCAGTACCAAAATTTGGTCATATACTCTTTGTTATATACCTAACAACTCATATTAATTTCATCAAAATCCATCTATAACTTTTTGAGTTATGGCATCGAGAAATATGAGGCAGACAAACAAACAAACAAACAAACGGATGGACATATCTTTACCGAAAGTTAATCATCTGTTCCTCCTAACATACCTACCAATCCCTGTAAATTTCATTGAAATCGGTTCATAACTTTTTGAGTTATCTTGGTAACAGACAGACAGACAGACAGACAGACAGACAAACATGAAAACAGACAGACAGAGAGACAAACACGACGAAAACATAACCTCCTTGGCGGAGGTAATAAAAATAGAGATATGCAACGGCGTACATAGGATACTGGCGCAATGCTAAAAACAAGTACAGCTGCGTAGAATAAGGTAAATTTCTAGCTAAAAAAAGTCACAGAAGTTGCCTAAGATAGTGCGAGAACTTAGCAAATTTGAAACTATTTTGTTTGAAACAATAACGTTTTCCAACGAAGACAGTGTTATACAAATCCACAGGTGTGATGCACCTACACAATGATTTGGAAATTCGTTTGAACTAGATGCAAACTAGTTTTCAGAAACGAATATTCTCATACAAACTGACGGACATCAACCACCCAACAGTTATGGAAAACTTTTAAATGCTGGCAAAGTGCACCATTTCTCCCAAGATTATTGCACAAACAAGAACACTAATCTAACCACTCTATAATTTGATATTCTATCAATCCGAAAGCATTTGCTGGTTTCTCGTAATTAAATTTCATTAGAGCTGCACAAAGAGTTGAGAATGTTTGCGATGGAGCACAAGTTCCATCCAATTATAGTCGGGCGCAGCATGACTGGTCCAGCGAGAGAACAAAGTTTGCGGTGGAATCCAATCCAGCCGAGGCAGATTTAACCAAATCAAGATCACTGTCTACCATTGATTAAATACCTACTTCCAAAATGAAACGAGGGGAGACAATGCGTATTCAACTAAGCTGCTCAACGCGATTCGATGTGCATATGAGAATAATGGAGAAATTATGCAAATTTGGAAACTTTGATCGCTAATATAAACTCTTGGTATATGAAGGCAACACAGCAAATTAGTGAAGTCTCGTAGAAAGGAAACAGCATATATACAGATTTTAGTAACTTAATTCAGAAAAATAATTGGAAAAAAGCTACAGCTCGCGAAGAAACACCGTCAGTTAGGCCCAGAGGCAGTTATCTCTTAGGCCTTGCGGGTCAAAATAACACAACTGCTCTATTATTTAAACAGGAGAAGCCGTAGAGAACGGAGGTCGCAGTTGGCTACTGCATCCTGAGCTACGGCATTAAAGTTCATTGGTTGGTTGAAGCAGGCAGGCGAGGGCTATTATTAAGATACTTTTGCGGGCAAACCGTGAGTTGGAAGAGCAAGAAAGGAAACAGTGGTAGGAGAGGAAAGCACGCGGGAGTGTGGTAAAGGAAGGGAC
>LQNS02278091.1:12543331-12553936 GCA_001587735.2 Parhyale hawaiensis | reverse complement strand
CACAGCTCCTCATGGGACCACAGCTCCTCATGGGACCACAGCTCCTCATGGGACCACAGCTCCTCATGGGACCACAGCTCCTCATGGGACCACAGCTCCTCATGGGACCACGACTCCTCATGGGACCACGACTCATCGGAGCACGACCCCGGTATCACAACACGATATATATATTCGTATTTGCTGGTTAAAACATCACGCCACGCCAGCCTCCGAAACATTACTAATATAGGTACCTGCCAATGAATTCTTTAATTACGGTGAAATATTAAATTCATTGATAGCGTTTCTATTAATCGTGCAGAGTCCTTCGTAAATGGAACTTAGTTGGATGTACATGGAACTTACTACGGGTATCATTCGATAGGCACACCTCCATCGAGATAAGTTAATCTCATTAGCTTTAACTTGTCCAGAATTGCAGAAGTGAGCGTTGGTTTCATTTCTTTGAATCGGGTTTTAATTGTCAAGCTCAAACGGGTTACGCTTGATACTGCCAAAACTTAGTTCTCTTTCATTAGGTAGTGTAGCAGGTTTGCCTTTAACTCCTGAAACTCATAAGCAGGAAAAGTAAAGCGCCCGCCTGAAGTGTCGGACTACATAAAGCTAATGAGACTATCTTACCTCGAGGAAGCTGTTCCACTAGACGGCACCTCGATGCTCATCTTATGCCCTAATTTCCATAATCACGAAATTTGTTGCCATTTTTACGTTATCTGAAAGACAAGTACATAGTGTGTGCCACCGGTCCCTCCCTCGTGCTCCTCGCCGCTTCATACACAAAGTTCTCTATGGCTCGAACCTCGCTGCCGCCGTCGTTTGGTGCTGATGTAAATTTATTCCTTTATGCCTGTATGGTTTTCAATTTATACAAAAACATAGCTTGAATAGTACAATTTCTATATAAAATATTTACAAAAATATGAGGTGAAACATAGCCCATTGAAAGTTTCAAAGAGTTTTTCTTACTAAGCGTGATGCTTACAGGGTATAACAAGGTTTAATTATTATTATTATATTCTTAGTTTAACCTACCCACAGAGTGCACTGTGATCTTAACAGAGGAAGAAGGGACATACAGAAGGCCAGGAGAACGTGGAACCCACGCACGAGACAACACGCGTGGGAACAGAAGGTCGGGAAAGAAGAGGAAGATCAGAATATAGCATAAACAAGTAAGAGTATGAAAATGGAAGGAAGCAAAGTAGACACGAAAGACAGACGTCCCGAAGGCCTAGCTAATGGCTAAGGTAACCTACACGAGCCCCCTGGGGTTGCCGTGCCTCATAAAGTACAATTGGCGAGCCTAACTAACCTAACCCTATGGCCTATGGCCCATCCTATGCCCCATTAATGAAAAACAAAGATTAATTGTTAATCCTTCAACGCATATTGTACCATAATTATTTGGCGCACGCTAAATCTATATATTAATACGCTAGTAGTGTTAATTGTAGAAAGAGTTGTGATCACTTCAATACATAGTGCAGCATACATGACGTGTACAGCATCATGAGGAGAAGAAAGGAAAAAGAATGTTATGAAAAGTTAAATGGTATCCCAGTCCAACACTGAACTTGTCGGTACCAGAGAGGAATGTCGTAAATTGCACAAGATGATCAATTAAGTCGGCCGCAGTAGAAATTTACGGTAATATTATACAATGATAACATCGAAAGGATATAAATAATTACAGAGGAAAGCGTTAGTCAGACATTTCGTGTATTTTAGCTCCACCGTTTTGTTATTTCTGTGAGACATTTTTAAAATATCCGTAGAGTTGTACAAACGCTGTTCACTATCTGATAGAGGATTGCTCTCCGTAACGGTTGGCTGCCCTTAGTATTTAACATTAAAGAAGCGAGTTGTATCTGTTTTCCACTAAATTCAAGCCTGGTCTGAGTTACCATTTCTGTTTCAGAACAAACTCAAAGGAATATTATACTGTGTATACACTTTCCTGTAATATCAGCAAAGAACCAATGCGTGCCCGCTTTATGCTAAACGAAAGTTGCGCCACGTGTACGTACCCGTTCCTATCAACTATTACATACTTCGCGCTACAAAGAACCTACTTCATCACTGAGTTGAAGGTAACACTCCACATCTGCTGCCCTGTATCTTCATAGGCAGATCTCATTCTGCAACGAGCTCACTATTACAACTAAAGGTTGTTCATGAGGAATAAAATAATTCATAATTAAATGGTCATTTAGAGGGATTTTTCGCAATGAGCTCGTCCCCATGCCCATCAATACAATTACCCGTAGCAACGACAATAATATATAGCAACGACAATAATATTCGAGCACGTTCAATTGACTTTGCTCTATGCAGATAATCTGATCTGCTTCTACTAAACTAGTCCGAAGCTTCAATCCCGGCAGCAGGCGGGTTGAACTTTAAGATGGTCATTTATGCGTCATCAGTTTGCAATTACCGCCTGAAATTCAATCCAAAGCGGCGAAACCAGAACTCAGAGCGGAATGTCGGACAAGTTAGGGCTTATCAGAACCAGTTATCCCAATGGAATAAGGCCAATCGAACACGCCCATGAAGTGGACACATTTGTGGCGTTTTGTTTTTCTTCAGTTAAGGCGAATTCACACGACAGTTCATTGCTCTCCGTACGCACTACTCAGCGCCCGAAAGTTTCATTGTGCCTCTACATGTAGGCACAGCTGTGTGCCTGCCAAAAGATTTATTACAATTGATGTTAGCCACCACGCCAGTTGCTAGTGGCTAGTAGAGCTTCGATATCTTCTCCAACTTGGAGTGAACTGGCACGCGGAAACTCCCACGCTTCTCTGCCGTTTATGCCTGTCGTGCCTGAATTAATCATCGTTTTTTGTAAACAGAGCGTCATCTGAACGTGACGTCATCATTGTGTGCAGTAGCCTATGTAGGCATGACAGGCACAGCACATGTGGACGGTGAGCACTTCATGTTACTTGGTTAATATGTTGTTTAAGCCTCAACAGACAGAGTTAAGATAATTCAAAAATGAAGTAGCGAGGAAAGTGGGTATTATTTCACTTTAACTCACAAATAGTTTTTTTGGTTTTTCTTGCTATTAGCATGTTAATTAGGTCAATTTAAGACAATTTACATCAAAACGGTTTCGTTGCAAATGCTTAGTTTTCGGAATATATGACTTTGAAGTTCCCACTTTTTTTATTTTACGGGAGAAAATACCGGGCGACCCCATACAAGCGAAATTAGGGTAAGGTTAGGTTTGGTTTGATTAGGTTTGGTTAGGTTCTTTTTAGGTCGCTAGCACGCCTGCAGTGAGACCGGCTATTTTCTCCAATCGAAAAACAATGGGAACTTCAAAGTCATATATCTCGAAAACTAAGCATTTGCGACGGAAACTATACACCTGCATATTGTCTTAAATTGACCCAATTAACATGCTATAGCAGGAAAAGCACAAAAAAACATTTGTGAGTTAAAGTAAAAATTTACCGGAAAGAGTAGCTAGTATGTTGCCAGAAATGTGGAACCCACGCACGAGAGTTTCCCCTACAGGCTCACACGGATGAGAACAGCAAGTCGGGAACGACGAGCAAAAGCAGAAAAAAGCATCATCAGCAGGAGTATGAAAATGGAAGAAGGTGGAGACAAAAGACAGACGTCACGAAAGCCTACTCAAAGCCACTATAACCTATGCGGACTCTCTTAGGGCGCTACTCTCCATAGCACAGAATGGGCGAATTTCCCTTACCTAATCGCCTGACCTGTGACCCAACCCAGGTCCCCTGAGGGCCACGGAAACCACATTCGAAGGACGATAGAGCAGCAAAATCGACTGATACTTTTTCGCTTTTTTTTTTCTTATTGTTACTTCGGATGTAAGTTGGTTGAAAGAATAAGGACGAGATTCGATGCAAGGGTGCTCGATTTCATGCACTCAATTGCTTCACTCTTACTCATTCCAATCCAATGTCAACGCAGAAGAGGACGATAAATTTCCTTTCTACAAAGTAAACTTTGCTGCAAAAGTTGGCCGGTTGGCAAATGAGGCGGAAGTTCCGCGCTTACATGATGGGTCGTCATATCGCCATGGCAACCGAGCGGCAGCTGCTGAGTTTACTTTGAAACCTTCAGCAATGGCCGCCCGGCCGTTACTGTCAAGCAACAAAATACTAACAGTGCGTATAATAATTATCCATAGCGCAACAGATAAACTGTAGTGGAAGAAATATATTATCTAGCGTACACGAATAAGGCAGTAAAACGTTGCACGAAAAAATTTTGCGTGAATGGGCCTTTTGGTTTGTCTACTGCCGCCTATCTAATATAATATACGTGAACGTTCTGTTGCATTTTGATATTCCTGTACCAGATACATTTACTTAGCACATCTATTAAAATATTTTTTTCAAAGTTATACAGGAAACTTAGCCGTGTTACGTCACTTCTCAAATTAGCCTCCAGAGGCACGCGTACGCGAAGAACTGCCGATAATTTGCTGCACTGAATTGAAGCAGAGTTTAAATCTTTTTAGACGTAATATTCAAAAAGGAAAAACAAGGAACTTGTAGCAAGTCGAAAAAAGAAAAGTGGAATTTATGCACGAGGGTTTCCACACTGGTTAATCAGGCATAGGCGTAGTTAGTCAGGAAAGAAGAAGCACAGAGTACAACTTCGAGATATGTAGGAAAAGGAAAAAGAAGTCAAATGGGCATGAAGGAATGATGATCTGGAGGCCGGGCCAAGGCAAAGGTAACAAACGGGTTTTTCCAAGAGTGAGGGGGGGGGGGGTGCGCTCTTCATTTAATTTACTGTCAGGGATAAAAATTGGAGACACCAAAGGCAAAAGAGAAGCAAGAAAGGGAAGAGAAACTAAAACAGTCGCAGACCGTCAGTAGAAAAGAAAGAAGTTAGAGTAAGGAGTAAATAATGTCTAGAGACCTAGCTAAAGTTAACGTAGCTTACTAGGTGCCCCGGAGTCTCTCCATAGATGATATTGGATAATCGATCCTCAGAAACCTTACCCTGTTGCTGGTAGACCTTTTGATTCTGTGATCCTAATTATGGGAACTGTGTCGCAAATCCTTAAACATTATAGATAAAAATTTTCTATGATCAGTTCATAGTTGCTTATCTTTTCCTTACTATTCGCCCCATCTACTATATTAATGAAACTGTTGTACGCCTTTACGATGTCCAGCAGCTTCTCACGGAATCTTACCGATGAAACGGAGTGTCTAATCATGACACAGATTGTTGTTAGAATCATTAGATCTTCGTAAGTAAAATAATCATTGTGCGTCCGTAACAATTGGTCTGCAGAACTTAAAGGGAAAGTTGCAGCAAAGCTCTACGCCACGAACTCTACGGGGTTTACCACCGGAATTTAAGTACACATTGCAAGTGTTACCCTAACTGAATTCTGCCACCGCGCCAGAACCTACAATCGCAAAACAACTTCTGGGTTGCCTAAAATTCCGTCAGGCTCACAAGGCAGAAATTTTAACGCTCTGCTGTCCTATGTCTGCCACTGCTGACACTCACCAAGTCTGCCGCACCTCCGGTGTTAAGGCCAGACCCTCATTGGTAATCAATGGTCCGTATGTCACAGTACAGCTAAAGAAAGTACTTTCGAACCAGTCCTTTTACTTCAGTGCGGCCAATATGACGTCACTAGTAATAACTTTGTCGAAAACCACTCGCAGCGATTTGATCACTCTCGTGACCTTAGAGTATGAATTGCTCCTCCAGTGAAGGCCGCAACTTGTCATGTACCGAAATGACGTCATCAGCGTAGTGGAAATGAGGCTTCCCTATTAGATGGATAAGCAAGGGGAGGAGGGGGGGGATATACCTAGAATTAAAGCTACCTACATTAGGTCTACCGCACTGCATAGCCTTTTTGTAGGCCCAGGAAATGCTAGTTCGAGAGTAAGCAAGGAAAGCAAGTACTAGGATAGGTCCGGATTACCTTATTTGAGGGAGATAATCAGCATTCATTAGCTTGAACTTATGCAGTGTTCAATGCTGAGAGCTATTTCAATACTTTGTATTGAGTTGCAGCTGCTAATAGCGAATCGATCACGCTTAAGACGAACTGAAGCTATATTAAAGTGGGCAAATGAAACACGCGTTTTATGGCGTTAGTGCGTATGAGAAGCAGTGATGGGTGTGTAGCCCTTCCCTACTGGCAGCCTGGCGTGCACGTGTCGCCACAACGGAAGCAGCGTACAAGCGTACAGCCTGTTGACTGGGAGCTTTGGACCGCTTGAGGCTGAGGAGAGGACAATAGAGCAGCCAACGTAGAGTCCTTTGATGGGATTATGGCTCGAGCATGGCCAAAAGAATAGGATAGCAGCAGCTCAAAGGATAGCACTTATAATTATTGCAGATATAAATACACGATAGCAGACTAACATGTAATGGCTTCTTAACGCTCTAACGTGCCTACCTATCTTTTTTAATAATGATCTGCCTCACTAACTTGCCTTGCCTGCCTACCCTATCAGCAATTATTAAGAACGTATTCAATGGCAACGCAACGACCAGCAAATTTCATGAAGCGCCTGTAACCAATTGGCAGAGCGTGGTTGGTGAGGTCCACGAAGTACGCAGGCAGCTGGTACTAGAGTTGAGCTAGTAAAGTTTCATTCGCCCTGAGCTGTTTAGGCGCAAATTGAGTGAAGAACGACACTCAACGGGCTCAACGAGGAGCGAAGACAACGGGGGTGTCGTTGAAACAATCATTTTCTGCTGTCATTTTGATGGCGGTGCGGGCAACCGCTATGGCAGGGACGCAAAATTTGCTCGCATGTATACTGTGCCCAAATGAAAATTTCACTGTTCCAGACGTCATCTTTAGCCTACTGACATATAAAACGCACAACATACTAATAGATAGGCAACCTCCTGTTTGTTGAACTGACTTCAACCACTTTGTGTTGTATAGATTTCGTAGCCTGATGATGATGTATAGAACATTGAATCGTTGTTTGCAACATAAAATATTTATATTTTTTGTTCAGGACGCGATTTGAAATATTTTTATTGAGCAATGAATTATTGTTTATATCATGAACCGCACGAAAACTAACTCAAATAACATAGTGTGGTTGAAAATTACGGGAAAATATGACACTCACTACGCAGTAAGAAAGTGGTACTCACTTTACGAGAGTAAGATTCTGACGAGGTATTTCCTTGAGATCTTTGATGGTGCAGGTACCCCCACCGAACTCGTAATTGGGGTTGTACTCCGTGATGCCCGAGGACGCTCTGATGCGCGTCAGCTGGCTGTCGGGACCGTCCACGGGGTCACTGCGCAGCCCTTCGAACTTCTTGCGCTGGTACCGGTTGTCTGGAGGCACAGAAGGGACAAATTGTGGCAGAATATTCCGTGACTGCTACCTGAAATGCTAAAAGCGGTTATCTGGAGGAACAAATGGAAATGCTTCTGGATTACTGGTTATGGACCGAAGCCAGTTTGGGATTTCTTGGAGAGCGATTGTATCATTACTTCCACCAACGAGGTTATATTTTTTGTCGTGTTTGTCTGTCTGTCTCTTTGTCTGTCTGGAAAAAAGATAACTCAAAATTTACGAACCGATTTGGACGAAATTTGCAGGGATTGTTGGGTATGTTAGGAGGAACAAATGATTAACTTTTGATGAAGATCCGTTCACCCGTTTGTTTGTCTGCCTCATTTTTCTCAATGCCATAACTCAATCAGTTATGGACGGATTTTTATGAAATTTACGTGCGTTGTTAGGTATATAACGAAGAGTAGATGACCAAATTTTGGTAATGATCCGTTTGTTCGTTCGTTCGTTTGTCACTGTTTTGAATTTTGCGCTTGTTAGAACAATAACTCTTGAATATAATGAATGGATCGTTCTGAAATTTATAGGGGTTGTTAGTAACATTCAAAGACATAATTGATTAAATTTTGGTGCAGATTGTTCGTTCGTCTGTATGTGTGACTCATGTTTGTCGTAGCGATTGTAAGCAGCATACATCAAAAAGTTATGAAAGGATCTTCAAGAAAATTGAACAAGCTGTTATAACTATCAAAAGGCACAAATGATTATATTTTGGAGTTCATACAAAGAAAATCATGGTTCCAGAGCCAATTTGAATTTTTTGCTGACATTATCTCGCTTGGCGGAGGTATGCGCTCTCAGAGTGCTCTAGTTCGGTTTTACTTTTCCTCTAGGTTCACCGTTATAAAAATTATTATAAGGATCACGGTAATAAAAAGACCATGATAAAGACAAAGTGTATTTATAAATACAAGCGGGACCCGAGGAAATTCCACGGTTAGTTTTCACTTAATAAATCGTAGGAATACTAAACTAGGCTATTAAAAGTCATTTTAGTCTGACCTAATGCAGCTCTTCTAACCTACCCAATAAATAACGCCCGTCACTTAATCTTGACGAAGTGCGTCTAACCTCAAGTCTGCTGCACACGAGAACGTTTCTTTATACACTTCCGATTACGTTGCCGAGGATGCAGCTTCAACTTGTCTAATATTATTGTCTTCAAAAACTGTTTAAACTCCGAGCTCTCGCGGCAACTATTCCGTTACAGCTAGGGCCTGTTGCTCAGTTTCGAGTCTCTTAATTTCTATGGAGTTTCCAATCTGAATGGTTCCTATTTGGAATCTGTATGTGTTCTTAGATTAAGCCGTTATCATACGCCCAGAAACATCTGTTCCAAGAACGTGAAGCTATTCCGTGTTCCAACTCGTACGCAGCGGGTTTAACGTAGCCCGTCTACCCTAAGTCACCTCATGCAATCTATCTAGGCACCATGATATCACCGGTGAATCTTTACCAGCAACGGTCGAATATCATGATAGAGACATAAAGACAACAAAAAACAAATATAGCAGCGTTACTCTTCGGTGGTACTTCTCTCATTGCTCTTCTTCTGTAAGTAATATACGCCTTCGCTAAGCTATGTTTCTTATCGTCTGAAGATATTATTTAGAATTTCACATTCTGAACATAGCCCTTTTTCACCGATGTATTTGATGATTTCAGTTCTATAGTGTGACCCGTGGCTGTTCTATTCCCCAAAAGTTTTCTATTATATTTTATGCGATAGCTTTACCAGAATATACACCAGATTCAACCCGTTTTTTCAATAACTGATTCTTGTTGCCGAAACACACTATTCTGTTAGTTTACTTGATTTTTTAAGTATCATACATTCACTTTAAAAATGCTTTAGAACAAAGCAGTCCAGAACAGCTCGCCATGCATAGTATCCTGGCTACGAATTATCTCATATTTGGATCGTTATGCGACACCAGCAAAGTGAATGTTGTATGATGTTAAAATCAGTATGTATGATACGCGTGTAATGAGCTTCATGTTTTTGTTTCGAAACTGACTGATTTTGTTTTCAAGAGCAAGTGACGAAAGGAAGCCAGCTATGGTTGCACATCCTTCAAGCGAAAGTCAGAGCGTCTTGCAAGTTGAACCTGTCTTTAATACTGAAAAGCGTAACCTGCAGACACATGGACGCACAGACGAAGCCTCAAGTAGAATTATAATACAGACATATATGATGTGTATGTATACATGTTGACATATTTTCTGTACCCCGTCTTGTATAAAAATACTGGTAAAAAATTCGACCTTTGAGCGAACAGACGTCGATGTAGATTAAATGAGCATACAGTAGAATCAACAGTTCAGACTACGTAGAGCAGCTATCAACTTCAGAGAGTTTAATTAGTGCTTGAAAGGAAGGCAGATGGCACTGACACCTTCTCTCCAGAAGACAAGCCATTCGTGACATGCTTGCAAGAGTTTTGGCTTATTGTGATATAAGAAATTTCATTCGATGGTTTTTCCCTTCTGTAGAATACCGCTGTTTTTTCCTTCAGATGAGGTGTCACAGAACTGAGAGTCTGGGCAAGGTTCGTTCCCTGCTATGCAACTCTTGCTTTTTTCACTTTCTAATAAAACGCTTTCAACAAAAATCAGTTTCGTCACAATTCTAGAGCACGTCGACATATACGCGTCTGTAAAGTTTTACAGCTATGCCAGAGACAGAAGCAATATGATAATTAAACTTCACTGTTCTGATTTTCTGGAATTTACTAGAAATAAAATTTGATTTATTTTAATGGTAGTTGCGCCTGCAGAGAAAACAGAAGTACGTAATGCAAAAACATCACAAAAAAATTTGAATGAAAAATAATTTAATTCAAGCGTTTAATTAAACGAGTTTTAATCCGAAAAAGCCAAAAACCTATGTTTTAGATACTACTGATGTGCAGCACACTGCACGAGAGCTGTTTATAGCTGCAGTGCTGGGCTCTGTGAAACACAGCTGCAGGGGGCGCGGGTGTGCATACAGATGTAGTTCACGTAAAGCAGATAAGCGATACAGGGACTGCCGCCCCCGCATTTCGGGGCTCCAGCGGAGACGAGACGTTCTGCTTTATAGCCACCTGGTGGTGGTGAGTAGGGATGGACCATCACCTGTGGATGTGTTCACCGCTACAGGCACAGGTGGTCCAGTATAGCCACTTGGTGATGGTGAGCAGTGATGGACCATCACCTGTGGATGTGTTCACCGCTACAGGCACAGGTGGTCCAGTATAGCCACCTGGTGGTG
>LQNS02278091.1:12525703-12542620 GCA_001587735.2 Parhyale hawaiensis | reverse complement strand
GGTGGTCCAGTATAGCCACCTGGTGGTGGTGAGCAGGGATGGACCATCACCTGTGGATGTGTTCACCGCTACAGGCACAGGTGGTCCAGTATAGCCACCTGGTCTTGGTGAGCAGGGATGGACCATCACCTGTGGATGTGCTCACCGCTACAGGCACAGGTGGTCCAGACCACCTCAACACTGGAGTCTATAAATGTGAAGTTAAATTTAGTTCAAATAGTTCATTATAATATTACTGCTTGAAATCACTGCTACGAACTGGAAACAACTGAAAATGTTTTGAAGGGAACATGCCCAACAAATTCTGGGTTCCCAAATGCTGACTAACAGCGCACTGATCAAGATCGAGCTGGTGGAGAAGGATAATACTGGCGAGCTCAACGAGAAGGAATAATACAGTGTATTCCGGTTTCCAAATAATCCGGATCTAAAAGAACAGATGACTGTTTCCACAACGATGTCACCAATGCTGGTGGGAGAGAAAGATGCAAGATCAGTTTCAAGAAAAACCCCGTACCCACACTCTTCCCTGACTACTATGCATCCGTCCACCAACCGCAAGAGAGGTCGACGACAAAAACTGGCACCCTTGCCAGGTTCAAGGCTGACATCCAGCGTTGCATCAGACTGGAGGAGGAGCTTGTGGCCTCCGACAAGTTTTCCAACCTTAATGAGCTGCACGACTAGCTTATGAAAGACCCACTACCTGCCGACTTCCTCCTCACTTGGCGTGAAGCCCCAACAATCTAGAGCAGCAAATCCTGGTGACCTATAGCTTGGAGCTCTTAGGCTACAGACACATTCTGTACGTTCTAATGTCCATCTCTATTTATGAGGACGAGAATTTCAAGTGGTATAAGAGGCAGTCACCGATGACGAAGTGTAAGGCTAGAGACGTAATCTAACACTAAGAATAACCGTCGCGTGTTTATATATTTACTAGAGAGACCAGCTGTCAAAAACGACGGCGAAAATTTTGTGATTGAGCTTTTTATTGTTCCGGTTCCCAGTATAGGTTTTGCTGTATTATAGGTCTCAACCCTGCAGGCCTGATCTTCCATTAGTGAAACCCAAGCTGTACAACCATGAGTTTTGCGATAGCAAAATATTCCCCCTGCAAGATAAGGAGTGAATATTAGCTTGGATTTGATCAAGCGTTAAGCTGCACTAAGAAAAATATAGTTCAGTCAAAAGAATTCACTGCAAATGCCCAGGGCTCACCGTATTGTGGATACCAACTGATTGTTGAACCTCCAGCGTCGAACTTTGGCTGCGATGTAAATTCAGTATAAAATGGCGTCTGCTCAGCGTGAACATTCAACTACTTCGATATCATTCAGCAATGAAAGCGGGGATCCAGAGGTTAGAGATCCAGAGCTATATTTGTCCCCGGTACTCCAAGCGCTGAAATTGTATGGTATCTCAACTAGTTTTTCAGTACATGAAGTTGCTCCTATTAAACTCTTAATTGCGTGACAGAGAGACGGACCAACATTGGAGCAAGCAAGAGAGCAAGGGAGCAAGGGATCAAGGGAGCAAGAGAGCAAGAGAGCAAGCAAGTAACCAACAACTGTATTTTATTATATAGTGGATATATTTATTCATATGTTCGGTGTCACGCACCTAAGAATAGATTTGAACAAATTCTTTCGTTTCAAACATTGAAGTTCACTCAATGCAGATACATGTATACAGCTTCTCTAAGCACTCCGTTGCATCGTCGATCGTATTCTCTTCTGAGGTTTCCTTCATCCAATATTTATATTATTTCGTGTCCGCTGTTAACGAAATAGAAAGGCGAAGAACAGGCCAGGATGCAGATTTATTAATCAACGATGACGAGGTTGCAGAAGGTTAAAGTGAAATCTTTGAAATTTCTTGCCCCGTTGGAAATTTTGATGATCCTGTTTCCTGCTGATGGGATTCAGTAGGCAATAAACCATATTGCAGAAGAAGGCTAAATTTGGAATACGGTACTTATCGATATTAACTTTGAATGCAGTTCTAGCTCTTTCAGCTTCTTCTGCCGTTCCCGTGGAGTCTGATATTCATACTTTTTCTATAAGTTGAAATTATACTATCTTTTGATTTACGATGTGCACATTTTGTAGCATATCAGAGAAGTGTAGAGGAACCGATTTTTTCCTGTATAGTAGACGTAGAAATTCTAAATTCCCACTTTTCGGGAGCAAAAATTTAGTTCTGCTGAAACTATCTCACTTTGTATTCTGGATACGCAGCTGAAATGAAATTCGGTGATGTTTCAGCGTTTACGAATGCAGTTAATATTTTGCATTCAGCTAAAGAACAGGAGTGTGCTGCATACGAATTGAAGTGTACTGCTCACAAGAAAGCACGCATCTCTTACGTTAATAATTTGAGTTGGCCGTCGTAGCGTTTTCCTTCTATGTATTTCGGTAAGGAAAGTACAATGAATGAAGAAGTGTCATCAGTCATCACAATTTCTTGTGATGAAGAAGAAGCAGCAAGTCAATGAAGAGATGATTTTGCACCGGCCTACATTAAGCAAATATATCGATTATTGCGTGAAATTTTTCACACGCGGGTCCACTAGTAGGCAATAAGGGAGACAAGTTCCAGACAGTTTCACAGGTGAAGAACGCCAGGGCCCTCCTAGCCAGTATGAAGGCTGATCCAGGTGACAAACTTAAGCAGGCAACCGACGCTCTCAACGATATCTTCCTACAGAGCAGCGACATACCGTAATCCTCTGCGAGACACAGCTGCAGCTATGTCAGGCCAATAAGTTCGCTAGGAGGTTCAACAGCTAGTTTATGTTCCAGTGCGTCGTCTGGCAAAGAATGAGTCCGAAGTTCTACACTAACCTGATCGCCACTTCAGGCCTCATGACGCCCAGGGTAAGCAAGTGCGAGATGGTTACACGAGTGGACACCTATAAAGGGGGCATCGACCCGGAAACCCAAGCAGCCTTTAGAGCCATCTGCATGCAGCTTAGCCCGAAAGACCGCATTCTTCACCTTGGTATAAACGAGGTTCACACCAATGAAATGTTGGAGTTGTGCGGCGGCAACTTCTGTGGCCTTGCAGGCGAGGGAGAGATTGCTAAAGTGTTGCTGAGTGTCCACGCGCTTCCTCAGCACGTGGCAATTTTGGCTAGATGATGAGCATAACATCGCGAGTGTCCTCTCAACACGAAGACGTCAAGAACGCGCTTAACTCAGCTATGATAATGCTAACCAACGCGGGTTTTCGCATTTTCACTATAACGTTCGACGGACACAGGACTACGCCTCCCTTAACATGTCTTCAGAAGAGCCCTCCATCCCAAACCCTGCCAAACCAGAAGAGGGGCGTTTCCCATATTCGACAGCATCCATCTCTTTAAGAACACACCCTACCACCTGCTTAATAAGAAGTGCCTAATGTTGCCGAAATGCCTGGATCAGAAGAGCCAAACAGAGAGAGGCTGGTCAAGATGGATCACCTTAAAACTATTCACGAGTGGGAGAAGTACAGGGCTCTGAAGTGCGGATTCAAAATGACCAAGAAGTGTTTGGAACCCACAGCACTGGAGAGGCAGAGCGTTTCTCTTGCTATGGCGGTGACTGACCCTTACACCATTGCTTCTCTCCGCCAGTATGCGAAAGTGCACAACAAAGGTGAGTACAGTGACACAAATGATTTCCTGGAGATGATAAGGAGAAGGATAAACATTCTGAACGTTCGTGGTCCGCATCAGGACGAGCGCTGGAACAACCCATACCGCTGTGTCATAAAGCCTGAGGACAAGTATTCTGAAAAGACCTGTAGTTCCTTCTCGAGGTGGGGCCCCTCATGAGGGATTGGTTCGACAGCGAACCCTACGCGTGCAGAAAGATTGCCAAGCCCACAGCCTATGGGATCTACTACACCTCAATCGGTGTGGTCGGCGCTGCAAGGTATATCTTCTAATAAAATACTGATGGACTGAACTACCTCTGCCTTGGAAAATGCAACAGCGACGCCAACGAGCATGCTTTTGGAGACAGACGTACAATGTGTGGCGGCAACTGCTGGACTAGCGTCAACAATTTCTGTATCGCCCAGCGGTTGCACATGAACATCAACGTGGCCAAACTTGTTGGTTTCATCTCCGACGATATCAATGCCGACCTGAAGGAAGCCAAGCAGAACCAGGCGGCTCGGGACGAAGCTGTGATCCATGAGCTCGCGGAGGATCTTTCAGAGGAACCACGAGACCTCATCAACGATGGCATTGTTCTTGCAGCTATTGGCAGCTACCTTGGTTATCTGGCTCATATAATCAACAGCCAGGACAGGCTGAATGCCTGCTGCAAACAAGCGCTGGTCCAAAAAGATGCAGAGCTGGTAATCACGGTTGATGAGACAGACATAGATACAGTTTCCATGGCCAAGTACCACGCCCTCGTCAGCTTAGTAGACAGAGGGAACTGGAGTCCGCAGACAATGCACTTCAGAACCCATCAATGGGCATTGGCTCACATTGTTAGATTTACCGCCTCTGTTTGGGAGGGATTGATACACAGCATAAAGAAGAGAAGAATCAAGTTTCTGAGTGTAAAAGGGTCAAACGCCATCGCCTTCAACCAGCTGCTCAGGATTCTAGCGGAGAGGGACTCTGGCGTGATTTAACATACGTGTCACAACGGACACGTGCTGGCCCAGACAGCTCTCTCTGTAATAGGCAGGAACTTATTCAATGGTTTCGGTGCAAACTTTGCGAAGGACGTTACAACTGATGCCAGAGATATGTATAAACGTCGGTTGGCCGGAAGCAAAGAGGGGACGGCTCTGAGAAATTGGGAATGCCAAGAAAGGACTACAAGAGGAGAAAGTTGCAGGGCCTGAAGAAGGCAGTCTAGCCACTGACATGAGAGGATGCCAGCGATATTACGTTTCTGGAAAACGGATAGCTATATATATTTTTAAAGAACTTTTAGTTATCTCATTCCTATTTATTTAAAATGTTTTCAATATGAGTGATATATTTATGCCGTGAATATATTGAGCGTAAGATATGCAACTTAAGGATACAACTCCCTTATATTTCAGGAGTCAAGAGTTCTTCCTTCATTGTTTAGAACTGTGGGATGAGATTTTAATAACCATTCTGCCATGGAACCCAGAACTGTTGACTCGTTAGGTATATGATTCAGCATACTTTAGGGAATTTATTTTGATTTTACTTTATTGAAAATTTTGTAGTTATTGACGAAACTAACCAACCGAGCGTGATTCGTGAAATATTGTTTGTTTGGAAACGCTGATTAACACTAAAGTTGTAATGCTCTTAATTTCATAATTATTTTCCTAGTATCTCTTGAGAAAAGTCCCATTTTTCCGTTGCCGACTTTCGGCCGCCAGGGACAGAGGCCACTTTTGGACTTGAGAGTCAAGTGCTGTTGCGGTCTATGCCTTGTCAATGTTAAAGTACTTCAAATTTTATTCACGTCCTCTCTTGCGTACTATTGCCAAGGCGTCCTTGATTGGCGTATTTGACTTCCGCAACAGACTGACATCAGTTGGACTTGTGAAAATAATTGTTCAGTTGAAGCTGTGATCACGTCAGCAGTTGCTCCCAGGGACCTAATGACGCCCTACAACTGTTCTCTGAAGTCCTTGAAACTTTGATGGCTGACGGCGTGGTATTGAAGATATATAGCAATAACTGCGATATAGCAATAACTGAGAAGTGGAAACATGGCGTGCGTACATTATCTAATAGCTATGTTGAGCTTGTTGCATTAAAAAAACAAACTCTCAAGCAAATTTCTATGCAAGTACGTCAGCAGGTTTTTCAGTGAAACAAAAGAATATTATTGCCGGGTGAAAATTTTGGAAGCGAGAGCGAATTTTGCACATTAATGTTGCACAAATATCGCGTGTATATTACACACATCAGAAATGTTCCGTGGCACGGTACGCGCTAAACTCCCTATTGATGAGATTTGAATCCAACATCAATTAATTGTCGGTAGCGTGGCATATAGGGATGAGTTTTCGAATTTGAGTTTAGTGCCTCATAGCTTAACAGAAAAGCAATAGGTACAAGTACCCATGTGCTGTAGAGACCAGCTACAAATTCTACATTATAATGTGTTGGGCCAGCAACTAGTTCACCACCTACGTGCTGGAACACAAACAGCACAATGTGCTGTTTGTGGCAAACTGTTCTCTTAGATCGATGGCGTAGCCATGGGCAATTCCTTAGGTCCCACTCTTGCAAACGTATTCCTTTGTTTTCATGAGAATATTTGGCTTCAAAATTGTCCCTTAGATTTTAAACCAAAATTTTATCGCCGTTATGTTGACGACACATTTCTCATATTCAGTGATTCCTCTCATGTTCCAAGACTTCTTGACTACTTGAACTCCAAACATCCATGCATTAAATTTACAAGTGAAACCGAAGTTAATGGAAAGATCAATTTTCTTGATGCAACAATTAATAAAAATAATGGTTATTTAACTACTTCGGTATTTAAGAAAAAAAAAAAACATTCACAGGACTAGGCTTAAAATACGATTCTTTTGAACCATCTTATTTTAAAACCAATCTAAACCGCTGCATGATCATTAGAGCCTTTAGGATTTGTTTAAACTTGTCTCGTGTCAAGTTCGAACTTCAACGACTAAGAAAATATTTCATGCAAAATTATTTTCCGGTGAAGCTTATTGAAAACATTTTTCGTGAGACTCTCAGCAAAATTTACAATTTCTCTTCACCTATTCCGTCAGTAGAACGTAAATCGTGTATATAAGTTTACCATTCTTAGGTTCTGAAAGTGATAATCTTAAAAAGAAAGTTACTTTACTTTTCAAAAAGTCTTATCCGCAAATTCAGTTTCGTGTAATGCTGAAACCAATATAACTATAGGCTCCTTTTTTGAATTTAAAGACAAACTGCCACTTTAGCTTGCTTCTTCTGTCATTTACAAGTATTAGTGCGGATAGTGTTCTGCCTCCTACATAGTTGAGACGAGGAAGCAAATGAAAGTGAGAATGTCTTAACATCAAGGTATTTCTTTTCGAATTTGGTAACATGTCGCTAATTGTAATAGTAAAATTTTTGATCATTTTCTTGATACTGACAATAGAATCTTTTAACATTATGTCGTCAAACAGAATTAAAATTGTTAGAATCTATCCATATTCACGAACAGTCACCAACTCTAAATGATCATGCTAGCTCAATAGAACATTTATTTTAAATTGCGAACCTTTTTTAATTCTGGTATTTATGATACGTCCAAGATAGCCTTTACTGCAACAGTTTTGAAATTTCTGTAAGGAAATTATTTGCTGTTTTTATGTGAAACTGCCAACGCATTTATATTATATCTACATTGTAAATTTTACTATTTATTATTACCAATAAACTGTTCAAAATAAGTCAGGGCCCATGCTAAATTTGAGGAGTCATTTTAAACAGAAAACTATTGTACTTTGTTTTTTTGGGCTCTAGTGTAGAGAATAGGTACCAATGGAGTCACTCTGTTGTGATAAGCTGTGTGCTGAGCAGATTGCTAATGTTTTGAAGCCAAGACTGGGGACCTGCTTAACCAGAACATGTGCATTATTTACTCTGTGAAATTTCTAAAAAAAACATGATTTTTCCATGCAGTTTCATTGTTAAACGTGTAGTTAAGTGTCTTAGAAGCAAGAACAAAGCTGTTCAATGCTGTGGTTAATAGGCAACGTTTGACATCCGTACACAGACTTGAGGCACCCGCATAATGGGAACTGGCCTATCTCGCCCCAGGTGGTGCTCACAGCCTATCTTGTTCCCTGATCCTTAGAAGCTAACCTGCTTATCACACTGCGACCACACCCAAGCCTCAGAGACACCTGGTGGTGAGATAAACCAGTTTTCATCATCAAACTACTCCAAGTGTCTGTTCGGTCGTCTAACGCTGCCTGTTAACCATTGTATTGACCAGCTTTGTTTCTAAGACTTGTACTAATAGTTAGACAATGAAAATGTCTGGAAAAAATCCTTGTTTCACCGAATAAATGATGCCCAAATGCTGATAAATTGAGCCTGTAATCTCGGCTTGAAAACAATAGTTATCTGCTCAGAATACAGGATTGCACAGTTGAGAGAAACCCCACCGGCCCCTACTCTCCACAATAGAGCATAGAAAGCATCAATTCAGTTATAAAAACTCGCGCCAATGTTGAACCTGACCCCTCGAAATTAAGCGTGGCAGTAACTTATTTTTAATAGATTAAATCGCGGAATATTTAGGAAGCAAGGCAGAATCATGTTCCAAGCGACAGTAAAAAGGGCGGTGATGGAACGAGTCTCGGAAGAGCCACTGCAGTGCGATGTCAAGAGAGTGCAAAATATCAGCACAAGCAGGGGCTCAACTCAAATTGAAGCCCGGTAACCGTGTAAACTAAAGGAATTGATGTAATTGTTTCTAGGAGTACTGTACTAGTGGAAGCATTCCTTCAATTGGTATACTCACAGCAACAGATGGACGTTGCGGAAGTTATTCCGACCAGCAAGATGCCAAATGCGATGAAGACGAGGTACATGGTATTGCGCAGCAGTTTCGGGGTGACTGCTGCAAGAGAAACAAATGTTGGAAATTATTGCAAGGCAAGACAGTTAGGCATTCGTTTTCTAGCGCACACATGCAGAGCCGCGTCGCGCAGAGGATACATATAGTTTATTTTCTTGTGACTACGCCACGTATACAAGGTTCTAATTTGATGACGAGCTTGACCATGCAAGTTCACCAGGGGCATGTTGCAATCAGACGCCGGTGTTACCCTCACAATGTAACCCATGTAGCAGTGAATGCGACGTGCGATCTCAGCGCCCCAACAAAGTGTTGCGGAATTTTCGGAAAGTTCGTTCATATACAATTATACATTGCTGGCTTAGCCTTATTTTAGCTGTATTTTAGGATTAAAAGTTAAGAAATCTACGCAAAAGTGTTTTAATGCAAGAATTCAAACAATATATGCCAGTTATACATTTTGTAATACTAATTGTTGAGTATCAAAGTCAATGTTTGTAAAGAAAGGTAATGTTACCCATCAGATAACCCTACAACTTTGGAGGGTTGTCGTCGGGGTCACCCGGTGTTACCCAACCTGTATCGCATTGCAGGCCGCTGCAGCACAGGTGACACCGAAGGCCTGATTGCAACACGCCCCAGGTTTTTTATCTTCTTGTGCCTGAATTAAACATCACATTACATGAAGAGCACTATTGTAATATTTCATATAAGTACAGTAAGTGTTACATGGGCCGCCGTGGCGTAATGGTAAAGTTAACGTCTTTAGATCAGGGGGTGCCGGGTTCTAATCGTATAAGCGTCACTGGTTCACGGCTGGAAAGGCATCTGACGAATACAAGGCCTAAGCTCCAGCAAAAGTCCTGGCATTAGCTGGGCACCGTCGAAGCCCGTAATCCTTACTTTGGAGATGCGAGAGATCGTGAAGTAAAACAGATTCGTTCACAGTAAGCGTTACACGTACGGCCAGCATCTGGCCGCAGCCCTACCATTGGCAGAAAACTACAGGCGAACATAACCTCGAACAGACGACAAAAGAGAGAATAAGAAAACAGTAATGAAAGCATAGCTATAGGAAAATCAATACTCTCACCGTTATTAACAATGTTCGAAATATTCGTAGTTGAAAGCTGCCTACTCACGGCGTATGTTGTGATCCAAAAAGTAGAAGGGAGAAGAGACAAATTCTATGTCAAAAGAAACTTAGAACTCATGGACGGGTTTACACCTGGTTTTCGTTATACGCGAACTCGTTTTATTGCGATAGGACAATTTCGACCTCTGATTCTCTTAATGCGGGAAGCATACGGTCTTAGCGTAAAATAACCATTCGGGGCAAATGGTCATTTTAGGGGCAAAAAATTATCTCGGCTTCTTTCATTCATTTTCTATCCTAAAAAGCAATAGAAACCCTGAAATGACAACAAATAAATGCGCTAAGAGTTTATGCTCTCATTTCTTGTCCATAGTGATTCTAACTCTCCTGAGGCCGAAATAATTTTTTGCCCCCAAAATGACCTTATCGTCATTTGCCCCGTATAGTTATATAGTATCTCGTCTTTTTTTAGTTTTTTCCTACAAATCATTATAATATACCATTACTGTCGTATTTTAGCTGTGCTTTAGTGCCTACAGCTGCTCGTGCGACAGTATACAATAAAACCGATGGAATTATCGAGTCTTTGAGAAATATTTGGATTCGTACCTATAGAATAAGTTGGTTGCTTTGATACAGGGGTTCGGTGGAACGCTATCGTAACACAAGGGCGGATATACTTTGTTCTTGTAGTGATGCATACCATATCTAATTTTACGATAGTATTGAAGTAAGGATAAGTAAACTGGAAGTGCATCTATACGTATTTTGGAGGGCTGACTTGGGACACATTTGGTTTTTCGTCTTCGAATGAACTGCGGGGATTTCTTTTCTAAAGCGTGAATTTCTAAGATTTAAATTCCTTGCGCAGCCTCAACTCTCTAGCTGCGTGTGACTGAGGCAAGGGAAGCATAAAGTGGGCACGAGGCCAGGTGATGCGATGGCCCAGCTTAAGGTTAGGGGTACCTCGGGAGGTGCTTACTCAAGGTGCACTGCTCCTTTTTAGTTAAGATGGATGAACTTCCTGAGTTAAGCCTGACATCATTTTCAAACATGATTATAGTTCAGTCTGCTCAAAGAGTGCATTTATTGTGGAACTGACCCCTAGCTCGACTATATTAAGTAGCATGGCGCCTCCGAGCACTTTTCTGCAGGTGGTTTGGTCGGAACGAATAGCTTGCTTCATTATCCATTAATTAGCTTAAGCTTCTCTCCAGACACCAATGGGTGTTGGAAGAAAGGGAAAAGAAGGAACATGTAGCGTTCACAAAATAAGAGGAAGCCAGCACCAGAACGCAGCACACAGGCACAGTATGTCGGGAATCATGAGAATCGGCATTTTCATGACAACTCCAAAAGGGTCCGTAAAAGTAACCAGATCGATACGAGTTCTACTCACACAGGGTTCTTAGAGCAATTTTCTGCCTCACTAAAGTACCAGTTTCCTTAGCATAGCAAAATTTGTATGTCTCAAATACAGTAAGTGCGTGCAGTAGGCACGAAAATATTGGTCCATCGTTGTCTTGTTCGTTCATCCTGAAGACAGGCACTTAGGGCCCGTTCGATTCGGCGCCGACATTAACCCTTCGAGACTTGACTTGCCTGAAACTTCAGACAGCAGCTTTGGCTTTGCAACTTTGCATTGTGTTGCAAGTGTTAGAAACAAGGCGATTACGTTAGGTGGTCCAAACCTCCATTGTACGGAGCGACATTGAGTTTCTAGAGGTCTCAAGAGTAATCTATTGGCTGTTAATTCCTGAAACTCAATTGAGCGGATCACAACCAGCGCACCTGTCTGAATTTTCGACCATATCAAGCCTCCAAGGCTTAATTTTGGCGCCCAATCGAACACGCCCTTAACAGCGTTGCTAAGGTTAAGTTCAGTCATGCAGTCAATCCTCGAAGCGAGGCAAGAGTAAGTCTAGTCATGAGATGAACGCTAAGAGATTAGCATACTCACATTGGCAGGAGGTTCCGTCGTCAGCAAGGTACCAGCCCTCAGAGCACACGCACTGGTGCTCTCTGTTGCGCTCGTCCAGGTACAGGCACTGGTGCTCACAGCCGCACTCGTGCTGCGTGCAGGCGACGGGTCACAGTTAGTCACGCACCACACGGGCAGTAATTACCATTGCGGCGTCAACCGTTGGGATATTTTCCCTCAGCTAAATTGATTTTGTTAGCTTTAACCCTAGGCCGACGGACCAACATCAGGTGTGTCGTACGACCAGCATTAGTTGAGACGTTTGGCGATTTAGGGCTAGTACGCTCGGAACGTCAGGAATTAGCGTTGATTTCGCCGCTTTCGATCAAGTTTCAGGCGTATCTTCAAACCGATTACTCTTGCGGCTGGCGGCCTCAGACTTTAGCCAGCACCACAGCAGTGTTTGAGGCCGTTCCAAGGGCAAGCGGTGTGGGAGCAACACCTGAACTCAACTCAAGGCACCGAAACCAACGCTCACGATTGAAATTTCGAGTAGGTTAAAGCTCACGAGAGAAGTTCATCTCGATGGAACAGTACCAATCGGTGGCGCCTTTACATCACTAGATGGGCGTGGTTTCCAAATCTTTGAATTAACTGCCCTCGCTACCCCAACAGATTTCTTCGAACACTGTTCAACGAACGAAATATGCTGTATTAAGTGCGTGGCACTCTAAGATGTTTACATATTCGGCATATCAAACATTTAACATTTTCAAACATCGCACTAGTCTCTTATTAACAATAAAAATTAAAACTCGGCATAAGGTGACAACATACTTTGCAAAAAGACAGAGTCCAATAGTAAATCGTTGCTCAATCGTATTTAACACGGCAAATGCGGACAAGCAGACTCCTGTTGTGGACACACAGACTCACGCAAACGACACTAGGCTATATGCCATTTCCTATGCAGCAGGCTGCCGCTTACACTACAGCGGGTTGCAATGACCACCCTTATCCCCCATATACCTACTGCTCCATTTCTGCTTACTCTAACAGCCCGGACGATGAAGAGCACTCCAGGTCCTGCGTTGGCGGCTGGTATGGTCTTGGCAGCGATGCCCGAGGCGTAGCTGGAGCCGCCCTCACCGTGGTGAGCGTGTCCTCTCACGCTACTGCCGCCTGCACACGCATGCAAATGCACGCTCAACTACCCAGCCATGTTTTTGGACAAATGTGAAGACAAGAGCCATTGTTATTTCCAGGGAGAATGTGAAAATGAAACGGTGTTTTTGGATGAATATGAAACTAGGTACAGGCCAGGAAGCAAAGAGCGTAACGGGAGGACCCACGAGAAATTAGCATTAAAAAGGGACGTCATTATCGACGAATCTATGGCTGAGCAGCCAAAGAGTATTTTATCTAATTTAACCAAAAAAATCGACTTAAATTGCGAAATTCATGTCCAGCGTATAAATAAATTGGGAGAATATATATTAATTTGGCAATTATCTATGGGAAATTGCAATGCATGCTGGTAGAAACTTTCACAGCACTAGAGCCGAATTTGATCCCTTTTAACGACCTGATTTAACTTCTTTTTCTTAATTGAAGCCTTATGTACACTTCATATTCAGTTCACAGTGCTCTTCACAGAACATATTTATTCCTTACCAACAAATATAAGCACTACAGCCAATTCTGTACGCGAAAGAAACCACAGTAACAGTTAGCCTATTGCACGAACTTTCTGTACTAGATGACAATATTTTACAATATTTTGCAGCTCAATAAGTAGCTGGCCAGTAATGAGCGGGAGATTAAATGAGATAAATCGAAGGAATACAGTGATATGTTCGCAAAAACAACCTACGAAGGCCTGAAGTCCGACACTCAAATACTTCGACTCGTCGATGTGATGTAAATTTGCTACGTGCGGTCACGGCTAAGTTTTATTTTTGTCCTATTGAGTCCTCCCGTTGCATTCTTTGCTTCCTGGTAAAGCGGACCTCACAACTCGACTTCTTCGAAACTCTAACTAACAGACTACCTCAAAACTTGAACAGTTCTCTCATTGCGTGGTCTCCATTTTAGGAAATTCTGTAGTATGCTCTTAGATCAATTTTGCAAGAAATTTGAATCTTATCCTTATTATTCTATATGCAAGACTTTGATATAGATTTCTGCAGTTAAATCAGGGAAATCTTGGGTTCTTACTCAAGAACTTTTGTACCGTAGAAAATTGTTCTGACACGTCTGTTGCTGGCAGTGCTGTTGTTCTAGCACAGTTAACTAGTCATGTGGAGAGGAGGTGCGGTTACAAGGTTACTGTTTTGTGAAAAGTCGCTGCAGCTCGCTTTTTCACAGGTAGTATATCCCAAAAATATCATCTAGTCGTTGACATGTGACTTGATTCATGAGTAGGCTGCGTAGACTACATCTTATTATTAGTGTCTTTGGTAAGTTAATGACGCAACCGCTACCAGGATCTATATTTTAACTTCAACGTTAATGTGCTATTTGNGCAGTATATCCCGAAAATATCATCTAGTCGTTGACATGTGACTTGATTCATGAGTAGGCTGCGTAGACTACATCTTATTATTAGTGTCTTTGGTAAGTTAATGACGCAACCGCTACCAGGATCTATATTTTAACTTCAACGTTATTGTGCTATTTGACAGTAGATAAAACACCAAATGCTTGCAGACAGAATGGATTAGTGTCTGCGTAGCGAGTGGTACAGTAGAGAACACGGTGATGGCGATTAATTATACACATTGTAAATTTTCAAGTTGCTTACATTCTGGAAAACCCAATGACAGACAATCACTGCGTACTTATCATGTCACTATATGATATAAAATTGAAGAACAGGTGGTGTAATGGACGCCACTCGATGCGGGTAAAGATTTAACGACTAAACTTTTTTGATCAGCGGGATGAACAGCTGCGACTTATCCCCACGGTTCATGTAACTGCTGGAAGTTAAACTTTAAAGCTTGTTTGAGAGAGTCAATCGAGGGAGTGAAAATTTTCCTTTTTTCAATTTCATGTGAAATATTTACCACTCTGATTTCTGAGTCTTTTGTGTACGGCCGCATACGCGTTTGCATAAGTATAAGTGTGTGTCTCAAATACATATTAATCTAATAGTTTTGACTTTGAAGAGACGGCTAAAGAATCATGGATATTTACTAACTTGAACTTTTACTGAGATCTAGAGCAGCAAAATAAGTATGTTGTAGCACGCGGNGCCGCATATGCGTTTGCACAAATATAAGTGTGTGTCTCAAATACATATTAATCTAATAGTTTTGACTTTGAAGAGACGGCTAAAGAATCATGGATATTTACTAACTTGAACTTTTACTGAGATCTAGAGCAGCAAAATAAGTATCTTGTAACACGCGGCCATTACAACCTTAGTAGTGGTGCTGAATGTCGTTTGATCAGTCAGTTTTGTGTCAAGTAAAGCACTGAAAGATAGATCATGATTTAAATTAAAATTTGAGTTTCGCCAGGGAATGCGCAGATTATTGAAGACTGGTAGCCAGCTCTCCGGTTTTAGGGAAGAGAGGCAAGAACACCGAAGAACTGAACAATGCGAGCTGGTTATGTATTAGGTTGGTGCAAAAGTAATGTAGATTAAAAAAATATAAGGCACAAAATTTATGTTTCAATTGGCGTACCTCGCTGGAATGGGTTACATTTCGGTGTTTTGTAAGTTCCTTAGTGGTAATGGTAGCGTTCTCTAAAACAAAGGCTTTCAATAAGGGCGGAATCATGTTTTTATATATTTGACTTTTTTTTCAAAGTAAAAGCATTCACCACTTCGGAAGCGAGAAAACCACCTCCTGCAACTTCTTCCATTCACTACATCAACCTCATCAAGTCCTTTGAATAGAGTTTCCTGCCTTCATCAAATTCGTCAAGTAATCCTTCTCTTACGTCACCGTTGGTGGGACAAATAAAGTGCGTAAGATTTTTGAAAATTATGAGCAAGCGTAAGATAATCTCAAAGAAATTGATACAAATTAAACACAGAGTTACTTTATATCCAAAAAAGAGGTTAAAAAATTAATTAATTCGGTCTGAAAATTTGTACTTGAAATCGGGCATTACTTTGCACCAAATTGATATATTGCTGCCGCGGGTCGCCATGAGTGTTCCAAGTTGATGATACATATATCTTATAAAAAACTATATATAAACTGTTGTTGCGTCACTAATGTATTAACACCAGAGTGAGCACGATATTCATGCCTGCTCATGGGTCAATAGACTACAGTTTCCTTTTTGAAGTGAGAAATAACAAACTCAAAATATTCCCGGGAACCGGGATTTTTCTTTCAAAATCCCGGGATTACAGAATCTTCATATAGTATCGGGATGAATAACCGAGTCCTGGGTATAAAATTTGGAGAACTAACGGTTTTGTTTTAAAAGCAAAAGGATCTTCCAAAGAAAAGTAACCTATCAAGTTTTGTTAACCTTTCAGGGGTTGAAGCTTGTCAGAGGGTCTGTCTGTGGGGAAGGTTTTGATTGGAGAGATCCACACTAGAGTGGCGCCGAGGTGTCCTGAATTTCTACAATATCCAAACTTTGTTGCAGCCTTTAATTGGAGTGGCGGCCGCAGCGCCACAACGGCTGCGGCCTCGTCAGTTTTGGCCTTAGTGCTGACTTGTCATCAGACTCATCACATTTGTGTCTGTAATGCTACAAACAACAAGGAAGATTCGCCGTCTCGTTTCAATTCGACTCTACAAGCCTTTGAGGTAAAGTATTTAGGAAGATCGTTACGCGACTTAAGGGAAAGTAAACAGGTTTTCGATATACGAGGTGTTTTGGATAAACATGAAAGGAGTTACTTGAGTTAAAATAGGCCAGCGGGAGATAATGAATCATGCTTTTTGAAGGGGAAATACAAAATGAAACAAGGTGTAAAATATACGCAGTATATATGCTGTTTTTCTAAGAATTATTTATTCTGACGGCACATACATTATTGCAACGCAACCGCAGGGGCGTTCGTCTATCATTGCAAAAAAAACTCCTACGGTCCTCACAGCCCCAGTATTTGCGTCTGCGTTTATACTCAAACTGACCATAATTCTACTTCTTTCTATTTCATTTCCAGTCCTCACCAGCCTTGACCCTCGTAACAAAAAGCTCTCCATTTCAACAAACTTCTCACATTTCTTATTACGTTATACTTTCTCAGCGCAGTTTGCAGAACATGCCGTTAGGCTCGCAGAACTGTAGCTAATTAGATGCAGGGCTGAGCTCTTCGCT
The DNA here is from genome assembly GCA_001587735.2 of Parhyale hawaiensis. NCBI lineage: Eukaryota > Metazoa > Arthropoda > Malacostraca > Amphipoda > Hyalidae > Parhyale > Parhyale hawaiensis. Next base: position 12,525,777 of record LQNS02278091.1, on the reverse strand, counting down.
ATGAGAATGTTATTAACGCTACATTAGCTCTGCAAATTACATTTTATAGCAAACTTTAAGGAAGTCGCTATGGG
>LQNS02278091.1:12501870-12524987 GCA_001587735.2 Parhyale hawaiensis | reverse complement strand
TATTACGTTATACTTTCTCAGCTCAGTTTGCAGAACATGCCGTTAGGCTCGCAGAACTGTAGCTAATTAGATGCAGGGCTGAGCTCTTCGCTATGAGAATGTTATTAACGCTACATTAGCTCTGCAAATTACATTTTATAGCAAACTTCAAGGAAGTCGCTATGGGAGCAATTCTTGAAGCAGACTTTTAGGGATGACAGCCGTTAATTTGAGCAGGAGGACATGGCTATTTCAGCTCATAGTTTTCAAGTGTGTGCCTACAGACGCAAACACGGTGGAAAAACAAAATAATTAACAATAAATAAATTAACGAAAGAATACTGAAGCAATTAACTATAGCAGGCAAGTCCAAGTCAAGTGACAATGTTCAACTTCAGGAATGAGCAGATAGTAGGTGTAACTGCCAATCCTTGCAGTTGGCGTTTGAATAGCCGTTAAGGTAACCTCCACTAATACGACCCTTCGATGAGATTGGCAACGGCACAACTAATCTCATTTTCATCAAGACTTCGTGATACTTGGTCGTGAATTGTGCGATAAGCTTTTGCTTTAGAAGGGCTCTTGAACTGTCAATTAGTAATCAGTAACAGATTGTATTTCTTTCTCATTTTTCGTGTCCCGATCTGTTGCACTTAGCTCTATTCTTTCCTCTCTCGGTTTGCTGTATTCTATTCATGTGCGTTGATCCGGGGCGGCAGAGCTCTCGGGCTCTCTTAAGGATTTCCGTAGAAGTGCAAAGTGTATCTTTTTCTTGTCTTTGGATTATACTACTCTCTGTGGATGGGAAAACTTGTGTTCAGTCCTCTAGTACTCTAACTTTGGATTCTACTACTCTCTGTGGATGGGAAAACTTGTGCTCAGTCCTATGGTACTTTAACTTTATTTGGCATCGTTAGTGGTGCATAGCCACTTTGTTCTAAGGAACAATTCGATGTTATGGGGCGCGGCGACCCCAGGGGGCTGATGTAAGTTACTTTAGCCATTAGCTAGGCCTTCTGGACGTCTGTCTTTCGTGCCCACTTTGCCTTTTTCCATTTTCATACTCCTGCTTGCTTAGGCTTTGTTCTGATCTTCCTCTTCTTTCCCGACTTGCTGTTCCCATGGGCGTTGGTGCTGTGTGGGAACGCTTTCGTGCATGGGTTCCCCGTTTCTGTCGTTATACTGTGTGTCCCATGCTTCTCCCTCTGTGAGGTCGCCCTTGTTGTGGAAACTGAGGCTCAAACTATTCAATATAATATGTAACGATTCTGCTTCTTAAAAGGTGTAAAATAGGTTATCTTTCTGAATTCCATTCTTTTCCTTGATACGGTCTACCCTTCTGTCTAGCTAAAATTCAAAGAATAGTTAGCAGTGTCAATAAATAGTAAGTTTTTGCCTACAGGATGCAATTACAGGTAGCAATAAGTACATGTTTTGGTTTTCAATGGTGCATAAAAGAACCTAAACAATTTGTAATCAATTTCACAGAGACATTATAGTACGTAATCGTGTGGGTCCATGATTTGACAAGAATCTAAAATCTGGACATGGTGTCTATTGTTCTTCTCCTCTGTGCAGCTAGTGAAAGCGGTGTTGCCCGAACGGATCTGAAGTTTTTTTTTGGATCGACAACTCAAATACCGTTACAGTATGAGTTAGGCCACATATAGCATAACACGTGTACAGTAATGTCCGCGCAGCGACAATTAAAAAGCTGCGGCGTTTAAGTCGGGAGAAGCAATAAAGACAGTGAAATGTGTAGACCTCGTGCGGCAGTGTAGACGAATGTTGTAGATGGGGTGTATTCATTTTTGCTGTATAATAAGTTACAGGTAGCGCTCGAACTGATACAGAGTTCAAACTACTTTGGCTGGTTCAGGACTGGGAAAATGGAGGGGCGTCGATACAAAGCAACTAGCTACAACTAAATGTGTAACGAGAAGGCAGTGGCTTAAGGGCACCTAGTAAAATAATGAGATTCGTTGGAGCGGTGGAGCTAGAAGAAGAAGAAGGAAGGAGGATAAAGTACAAAGAAAGTTGATCAGATCTGCAGATGAGAAGAAAGTTTTCAGAGAGTTGACTGTATCGACGGTGGTTTTCTTGTACTAAGGAAGGGAGCGGAAAAAGTTTACCTGTTTAATTTACGAACAGTAGGCTTAGAAATGCTGGGATCATATGGTTTCTTCAGATATAGTTTGCAGTAGCAATCTAAAAGGTGGCTTGGATAACAGTTATTCTTGAAAAATGTTCGGAGAAAATTTACTTCAGTTGAAAATACCAGGTAAGATGAGGATAAACTAGAACGCCTTGGTGGCGTTAGACCATCACCCGCTGTATGGGACAAATTCAACGAATTCATTTTTGATGAACGAGGCTAGAGCACAGCCCCATCCTAGGAGATTAGATACTTGCTCTCCAATAATATAGAAAAAAATAGAACGCCTTGTTCTCCAGACGATCTGCCACGGTGGAGAAAATTCAATGCCGTAATTTTTTATGGCCAGCTAGGTCTAGGTTTTTTGGCATTTGTCACATCTAGGTCAACCCACCAAACTCCCTACAAAAAATTATGAAGATTGCTCAACTCCTTCGACCACTTATTGGGTGGACACACAAATATATACCTATACAAATATATATATTTCAATCTTCAACGAAAATATTATGACCTTTCTCACTTTGTTCGCTTGTGATAATGATCTATTCCAAGCAGTAGAGTTTTGATAGCATTTATATCCAGCAGAACAGGTTTGCCAGTTGCAAAACCTACCCATTCAGCTCCCGTCTTCATGCAGAACAAGACAATCGTCCTTTTAGCAGGACTTTTCTAACCCAACAGAACTCACAATTTTAGAATCTCTCTACGACCATAAAATAAAACACAGCCTCAATATAATGACTACAGCTGTAGTTCTCCTTGCAATCCACAATTGATTTTTTTCTTCCTACTGCACCACAATTGCTGCTTCCACGCCGTCTGATTGTACAGACATTGACATTGGGACCTTCCGAGCTTACCCCGGTCATTCGCATTCTCAATCTGCTGAAAAGGGCGCCCGGGCCTACATTGGTGGGACTCCGTATTTCAAGAAGTAAGAAGTAAGTAAGTATTCGCATTCTATACCTTCCTCTGACAACATCTCTGCCCCTGCTTGTGTAACAGAAACAAAATATTCCTTTTTAAACGTTTCCATTCTTTATTTTATCGTCTGAAGATGGGAGAAGACATCCTGAAACGTTAATATTTAGTGAACTTTGTAAACCCTAATAATTATTATCACCCGCAAACAAAGAGAGAGAGGTGATGTTTTCGTTGAAGATTTAAGTATATATATATATACATGTTTGTATATATTTCTATATAAGGGTTTGCCTATAAGCATGTCTGACTAACGCCTACATTAGCTGTCATCTGCTGCCGTTAGGTGTAGTTTTACTATTACACCTAACGGCCAGTAGTCTACGGGATTTTCATCGTACGTTTCTCGACAGATAAACTCTCAAAACGGGTCGTTTTTGGCTTGATCCGTCCCTATCCCCCCGACCGACCACCCCTACTAGAGAACGCCTTCCAATGAGCTGGCCTGTGTAAGGTTAGGCTCCTAAGGACGGGTTCTGCTAGCGTTCCTAAGTGTTTTTACTGCATTAATGTGTGCTTTTCCGTAATATAATGGTGTTTTGAGGTTTCTAGCTGAATTGGTACTTAGTTTGAAGCTTACTATATACGGAAAAGCATATTAGGAACGTTAGCAGAACCAGACCTCGCCCTAATCTAACCTTACACGTAAGGATTCATTGGACGTTAGATTACACTTAAAGGGAGAAAATTACACTTAACTGCCAAATTTAAGTCTAAACCTTTAATTAGCTTTATATATATATTTGCATATATCTTTTTCTGTCCACCCAATAAGGGGTTGCAGTTGAGAACTCTTCAGAATTTTTTGTAGAGAGTTTGGTAGGTTGACCTAGATGTAACTCATGCCAAAAAACTAGACCTAGCTTGCCATAAAAAATGACGATGTTAAATTTTCTCCACCGCGGCAGATCGTCTGGAAAATGGGGCACTCCATTTTTTTCCTATGTTATTATTGAAGAGCTAATCTATGGAACGAATGCAGCTGTGCCCTAGCCTCGTTCATCAGAAATGACTTCGTTGAATTTGCTCCCTACCGCGGGTGATGGTCTCACGCCACCGAGGCGATCTAGTTTTAATGTATGATTTAGTTTTGCTTCTCTGAAGGATCATCACTCGTCAGTACGTACCTTATAGGTACTTTGTAAGTTGAATGGTTATTAATGGTATTCCTACGAGAAAGGAAAGTCTAGCTTCGATGCAGATGGATTACTACCTATTGTCCCCAAGCATCATTCGGGCACAGTTCAAATATGTGTCTTCAAATGATCATTTACGTTTGATAAAAGACGGTACAGTGCAAGCAGTAACCCTGTATCCATTTCTTGTGAATAGATCTGGAGGTGGATCCTCTCACGAGTATTGAAGCTACGGTGCAATGAAAGCCAGCGCATGAAATGGCGAAAACTACAGAGTCTAAAATAAGGAATACCTTCTAGTAACTTAACAAGTTCTGTTTTTCCGCTAGATATTGCACAATAAATATCACACGAACTTTCTTTGTTATCGAGTAGGAATGGCTTTATTTATAGGGAACCGAAATATGCACAGTAGTCATTTGAGGGTTGATGAAGATTGAAGACATTGTTACCTACCTGCAAAGCCACCGCCGCCACCACCTGCCATGCAGCCTCCTCCGCCGCCACCGAAGCCCCCGACGGCGCCCCAGGACCCGGCGCAGCTGCAGGGCCGACCGCCTTCGCCTCCTTGCAGCAGCGCCTGGCCGTCGCTCTCGCCTGAGCGTTTACCGTCCACGCTGCCACCGTTGCCTTGAGTAACGTAAGAGACTTGCATTAGAGGCTTGTATTGGCTGCCTTTGATGTAATAGTTTGGTAACATAAGAGCATTGAATTAGAGGGTTGTATTGGCTGCCTTTGATGTAATAATTTGGTAACATAAGAGCATTGAATTAGAGGGTTGTATTGGCTGCCTTTGATGTAATAATTTGGTAACATAAGAGCATTGAATTAGAGGGTTGTATAGGCTGCCTTAGATGTAATAGTTTGGTAACATAAGAGCATTGAATTAGAGGGTTGTATAGGCTGCCTTTGATGTAATAATTTGGTAACGTAAGAGCATTGAATTAGAGGGTTGTATAGGCTGCCTTAGATGTAATAGTTTGGTAACATAAGAGCATTGAATTAGAGGGTTGTATAGGCTGCCTTAGATGTAATAGTTTGGTAACATAAGAGCATTGAATTAGAGGCTTGTATTGGCTGCCTTTGATGTAATAGTTTGATAACATGAGAGCATTGAATGAGAGGGTTGTATAGGCTGCCTTAGATGTAATAGTTTGGTAACATAAGAGCATTCAATTAGAGGCTTGTATTGGCTGCCTTAGGTGTAATAATTTGGTAACATAAGAGCATTGAATTAGAGGGTTGTATATAATGTTGCCATAAATGTAATAATCTGGTAACATTAAGAGCATTGAATTAGAAGGTAGTATAAGCTACCTAAGATGAAATAAGTTACTAGGTAACAAAAGAACATTTACTTGGAGGTTTGTATAAGCTTCTTTAGATGTAATAAGGTGATAACATAAGAGAATTGAATCAGAGGCATTTTTAGATGGGTGAATTAACAATTAAAATATGATGAAGAAGGGACAGTTTCCAGACCATGGACCATTCCGCATGTCTATAGATAGTCGGATAAAAATCAAAGACGCACGAGGCAACATCATAAGCAGGAACGTGGGAAATGAAGCAGGCAGAGTGGGTAAGAAAGAAAGATGTCCCGAAGGCCAAGCTCAGTCTAAGGTAACCTATGGGTCCCCCAGTGGCAAGCAACACCCCACAAGATACCACGAGCGACCTCAGCTATCCTAATCTTGTTTCCCATAATCAATCTTGTGCTCCTGAGGGGTTTGGCAACGCAACAGATACGGAATTAAAGCTCTCAGTATATGGGGCCCGCCAAAATCATTTTCTCTTTGCTTTAGTTGCAAGTTAGCAGTGTGATACACGAGGGCCTGAAGGATCAGTGTTACCGAAATTCAGCAAGCCATAAAGCCTGGGCCTAGAACACAATCTTAATCACAATTTGCTTCCATGCCGACACTTTTGCCTATTAGTTTATGAATGTCGCTCTTCTGCATCATGCAGAATGAAGTAGTTCTGAAGGTGCGCAAGAGGTCACTTCGCTCAGATGGTGGATACTAAAATGGTAGACGAACAAGTAGGTAATATTTGATCTTAAAAAAAAGAGCCTATAAGCTTATAAGGTCCTGCTCATTCTAGAAATGAAGCTACAACCAGTGCTATTGCTAGGAGAAATTGACGTTTTAGTTGAGCGTCCTAGGAATACTAGGTGAGCAGAAGCAGATGTACATGTTTTACAGCTGCAGCATGCACATCAGGAACGAAAGTGAAGGTGAATTAGGGCCTGAAGAAAAAGAGGATCTCTTCGACACCTGAAGCAAGCAGGTGTGTCAGCTGGTGTTTCCCTTTATTACTGCGCTGTGTTGGTGCTTACCAGGCCCTGTGCCGTTAGTGACGTTAGTGAGGAGGGCCGCGACGGTGGGCATCACTGAGGAGTTGCTCGCCTGCCCACCCTGACTGGAGGGTAACACGGAGCTGTTGGTCCAGGCGAGCCCACCCCCGCCACCCGCCACCAGCAGCGTCCGCGGCTGCTGGGAGTGCGGCTCGTTCTGAGGAAGGCGTTTTTTTTATTATTGTAAATTTGCTCTGAAAATTTGCTCGCATAATTTAGATTCTATGCGATTAACAATACGTAAATGTTACCTCCGCCAACGAAATTATGTTTCCGTCGAGTTTGTTCATCTGTCACTATGATAACTCAAAGAGCTGTGGACGGATCCTTGAGAAACTTACAGGCATTGCTAGGTATGTTAAGAGGAACAGATGATCAACTTTTGGTGGTGATACGTTCAACTGTCTCTCTTTCCCTAGTATTACAACTGAAAAAGTTATGGACGGACTTTTATGAAATTTACATGAGTTGTTATGTTTATTACGAAGAGTATATAACTGAATTTTTGTGGCGATCTGTTAGCCAGTATATTTGTTTCTGCTCTTGAGACATCAGCAAAATTTTTTTCAAAGTAATTTAGGCACTTTAAAAAGTCGTACATATAGACTAGTTCATTGGTGGGCGGTGGACAGTCGTTCAATTTTAGCTCATCACGCTGACCTAAACTTTATCAAATTTAATTTTACCTGATACAGAAGCATATCCTGATGAATGCGCGTTTCTTGTTACCTCCGCCAAGGAGGTTAAGTTTTCGTCGTTTTTTTTTTCTGTCTATCCCTTTGTCTCTCTGTCTGTCACCAAGATAACTGAAAAAGTTCTGAACCGATTTGGATGAAATTTACAGGGATTGTTTGGTATGTTAGGAGGAACAGATGATTAACTTTTGGTGAAGATATATCTATCCGTTTGTTTGTTTGTTTGTTTGTTTCTTTGTTTGTCTGCCTCATTTTTTTAATGCCATAACTCAAAAAGTTATTGATGGATTTTTATGAAATCGACAAGAATTGTTAGATACTTGACCAAGAGTAAATGACCAAATTTTGGTAATGATCCGTTTGTTCGTTTCTCACTGTTTTTAGTTTTATGCTTGTTAGCACAATAACTAAAAAAATAATGAATGGATCTTTATGAAATTTATAGGGGTTATTAGTAATGTTAAAAGACATTAATGATAAAATTTTGGTGCAGATCTGTTGGTTCGTTTGTATGTTTGACTCATGTTTGTCATAACGTTTGTTAGCAGTATAACTGAAAAAGTTATGAAAGGATCTTCAAGAAAATTACACAAGCTGTTATTACTATCAAAAGTCACAAATGATTAGATTTTTGAGTTTATACAAAGAAAATGATGATTCCAGAGCCAATTTGAATTTTTTGCACCCGTTACCTCGCTTGGCGGAGGTATGCGCTCTCAGAGTGCTCTAGTTAAGAAATGAATTCTTTGCGTCACTGTACTAATGCTTTGTCACGTCTTTGAGGTCGCTGCCTCAGATAAGGAATTTATCGAAGTCCCATCAATCAATTATAGGAGTTATTTGGTAGGAGTGGGTCTGAAGTCTACTGTTGGTCTACGGAGCCTCTAATCGACATTGAGCAAGTTAATGGAAGCTCTAGAAACACAGAGAACTTTCTAGCTGATGCAGCCAATCCCGTTTCGCTGTTCATACTAAATACTGTATACATAACTTAAACTCTTAGCCCTAGAAATTAATTTTTTTACGGAGTTATTTCACTTAGTATGTAGAGGAAGGCCCGGGAACCTTTTCGACTGAGATAAATGAAAATGAAGCCTTTTTAAGTTTAGTTATCAGAGAGCCATAAAACACTTTTTTCTTTGCATAGAATATTGCAGAAAGAGCGCATTTTTCGAGTAAGAAATGAGAGCTAAAATAAATCTGTGAAGCAGATGCAGTCATCGAAAAACCTCAAATCTGGCCAGTGAACTACAGGGTGCCGACCCTGACAGACTTCAGTAGAAAGTTCTCTGGTCGTAGGCCTACTGCTACTCATATATTAGTGCGTTGAACAAGGTTTGTTTCTCTTTATAACCAATTTAATTTGGTTACGTTATTGAATTACGGTAATGGATGGCGAGTTCCCTGCTAGGACGTCCAGCCACCAAATCAGTAGTGTAAATAACTAAGGTGAGGTTCTACAAGTGGTGCTTCACCAGACCCTGAGCTAAATAAGTACTTTCTTGTATACTTTCTTAGCTACTTCTGATGAGTCCCTTGACGCGCACCAATGATAACTCCTAAAGCTTATTACACGGAAAGAAAGACAATTATACTGACAGTGAGTAAGGGTTTATCAATTTAGAAACGATTACATGCACTGCAGGGCTACCACCCACTTGCGTCCTCTAGCAGCAATAACTGAAAAGTGGCCATCAGTTAGGTAACTCACTCCAGGGGACTTGAGAAGAGCAGTGAAGCGTGCAACTAAAAAAACACGTGTTTGTTTGAACAATAACGGTGGTGATCTAAAAGACATTACCCTATATACGTAACGAGAAAATGAAATTCTAAGTTCTCTTGTAGCGCTTTACAGTATTATAAACTTTTATCTTTCATAGTTTTCTTGTTATCAATGGCCCTTACGGGCCACCCTTTACAACCTACGACTTTAGTGGCAAATTACGAAATGAGACATACGGCGGCCTCAGCTGTCGTGAATGACGTCATCTTACGCTGTATCTTCTATAAAATTGCTTTACCACAAGGCTTATTTTGTAGTTTTTAGTAAATATCCTTTGCTAAGAGGGGTTACAGTAACCAAGAGTCCTAGTCGCAAATTCTGGAGCTGAGATCTATGAGGCTGAAACCTCCTCAAAGCGGTCAGCGTGATCCTGGCTACAAAACGGGAAGATGGGCGCTACTTCTGCTACACAATGTCACTAGTACACCAGAACACAGCATACTTACAATGAACACGAAGGTCGCTCCTCCTCCTCCGCCTCCCCCACCCACAGGCGAGGGACTCTTCATGATCTTCAGCTTGTCCAGGCTGGAATCGGCCCGCTCACAGGCCTCCGTGTCAGGGGGGTCAGTGCGCTCGGAGCAGATGGCCCGATGATCCGACATCTGAAGACCGTCAGGCAAGATTTTGTTAATACATGCTCACAGGTACGGGGCCCCTCTACATGCATGACAAAACAATGCAGCATCGGGGATTAACCATGTACGCCCGAAGTGACTTTGAAAATCATACTGGAGGTAATTCTCATTTTCCGAATTCACTGTAAATGTGCAATGAATTAAGACGGGTTCACCTTATAATAATTTGTAGTACAAAGTGCTGGGACGTTAAGATGCTTCCTGGCAAATACCAGGACCAGGAGATTGACTGCAATGCTAGTGGTCATGTTTGCAAGTGTCACTATGAAGTGGTGGGAATAAGTTTAGGACACTCACATACTCATGAATAACTTTCTAAATACTGTTTATAAATTATTTATGTTTTCACGAAATATAGATGACATTAGGTGCTTTAATAGGTATTAAGTTTACAGGCGCTAACATTTCTCGTAGGTTTTAAGTTACACATAACTAGTTACTGAAATTAAAACTTTTGTGGAAGAAATATGTTCAGGACACAGAGAATAAAAAAAATGTAAATATTAGTGAACAATTCAATGCAATGAAAAAATAAAAAAAAAATTAGTTCAGTACTTCACAAGCACTGCCATGCATTTGTAAAATTTTATTGCCTCTTTTCTGCATTGATTTTGTGAAATTAGGAAGGGGTTCAAGGGCATTTCTCTCCAACTTTTTTAAATGCATTCTATCAATGAATTTTTATTATCAAGCCAACTTCCCTTTTGATAAAAGTGTTGTGAAAGGATACCCCACAGGTTTTTAATTGGATTCAAGTCCGGGGATTTAGCTGGCCAGTGGCCAATCCAGAAGGTCGATATTGCGGGAGGCTAACCATTTCTTTGCGTGCTCAGCAGAATGTTTTGATGCATTATCCTGTTGAAAATGACTTGATTGTGTCCATGATATTGAAGAAATGCCTGAAGACTATTTCCTGAAATATGAGTGCACTTAATAGAATTTTGTCTGTCCTTGGCCATCCCTATAGAGGAAAATGCTCCCCAGATGATAAGTGCCCTCCACCAATTGGCGGCTTGGAAAAATCTCTTCATCTTTTCTCAAGTCATACCAGTATGACTGGTTGCTATCCAAACCATCTAACGTAAATCTATTTGCAATTTAAAAACTATATTGCTCCATGTTTCATCAATGCAAGCTACCTTTTCCTTCACCAATTCCATTCGGCAGCTGTTATTTTCTTCATGAGTGCTGGGCCGTCTTTCTTTTCTTCTAAAAACAATTCTTACATTCCTGTAATACTTGACCTCTTCTTGATACAATATTTAAGTCAAACGGGCATGAAAATTTTCAAACTCTCGTGACCTCTAAGCAATCTGTGGCGGGGCGCTGGGACAGCTGGGGAGGACGACCTGCACGATTTCGGTCGTCATACTTTTCAGCATTTTGCAAACAATTACTAATGTCCACATCCACTTATATTCTCAGCAAGCGATGCTGTATTAAAACCAGAGTCTTTTAATGCAAGAATAATTCCCATTTTCCGTTCCGAAAGTTGAACGCTCCTTCCCGTGAAGTGAAGTTTACTCAACTTAAAATTCGTCCTATCAGATTAAGTTCTAGTATATGCAGGGTTTTTATTTAACTTCATGTTCATATGCTTGTCTAGTAATCCGGAAATACAATTTTTACCGCAACTCAATGCCAATGTTGCTGATTTCTCTGATTATCGAAACGTCGGGAGTTCGAACCCACGCCAGAGATGGAAAGTCTTGACGTTCGGGAATGTGTAGCGTCAGCAATTCTTTCACTCATAGTCTTTAGCAGGGCACTGGCCTTAAGATGGAGGGGCACAGTTGGCTGTCGGGTCTTCCGGTAATATCACTACAAAGCCGGGACAATCTGCGGTTGACTTCAGCCGTACCCTCAACTGGGCCCAAATGGGCATTACATGCAGCACGCACCAGTGCAGGTAATTTTTTAATTTTGGTGTGTGGTCAAGGAAGACCACACTTATTGTGTGTGGTCAGGGAACTTATTTCCACTCCAAAAGTTGGAACTTTTGTAACTACTGCCGTGTATCTTAAACTCTGGGGAATGTTAGTGCATGTAAACTTAATGTTGAAGCAACTACAATAAGCTATACTTCAGGAAAATGAAAATGATCTAGCAGCAGTACTTAAAACCTTATTAGGAAATATTTAAGTGTCCTAAATTTATTTCCACCACTTGTATCTCTTTTTTTAAATTTGAAATGAAAAAAAATGTAAAAAATGGCGCACTTCTCTATTGTTTATAAGGAAGCAACAAGACGTTCGCATGGGTGACGGGCTGTGATGTCATCAGAAGACAGTAGTGTGAACCGGACTTTAGGCGTGCTCTTAAGGCCATCCTAAACGTACAAACAGTTTTCGCAACATGATTGCGCAAATTTTTGACAAATGCTACACACTGTACAATCATTTTGCGCAACATTCAACTTGAACTGCTCGAACTCCACTTTTGGCTGAATCATTTACTTTTTTGAGTTCCTCCTGAAATTTGTTTTCAGCGAATTAATTTTGTATGACTTCCTTTTTTTCAGTGTAAGAAAATTTTTCCTCGTACTTTCCAAACAATTTTTCGCATTGTTTGTTTTTTTTTTGTTTCTCTTGCTTTAGTCATTACTAGTAAAGCACCATAGTGCTGGTAAGGAGCTATATTCCTCGATGAACTCTAATAAAACTTTCGCTCGTCTTCGGTGGCTTTGGAAGACATAGTTTGGATTCTAGAGAAGATCTCAACATCAACCACTCGCTACGAATTTGGGAGACAAGTACGGTTTGTTTGCGCAATCATGCACTCAGACGACGAAAGCATTGCTAGAATGCGCAAAAAATGTCAAACCCTTTTGATATCACGCAATCATTTTGCGCAATCAAGCAACCGCCTCCCCAAACGGTCAAAATGCTTGCGCAAATTATTTGTACGGTTAGGGGCCCCATTAGAACAAAAAAACAATTATATCCAAATATCTTCTGCATCGCAGGTTCACTAGGAAGGTGAAGACCAGGAGGGCAGTACGAATCATCATGTATTAAAATCGAACGTTTCGGGTATCGAACCCATCATCAGCGAAACTGAAATGGAGAAACTGTCGAGACTGACTGGGACGCCACACCGTTCCATGGTGAGACAGCATGCAGAACGGTGTGGCGTCCCAGTCAGTCTCGACAGTTTCTCCATTTTAGTTTCGCTGATGATGGGTTCGATACCCGAAACGTTCGATTTTAATACATGACAAAAAATAAGCAGTAGACGCTTTATATAAAATGCATTACTTTGCTTATTGCAACATTGAAAATAGTTGATAAGTTCAAACATATGTATATGAATAGCATCTTAATGGTGTGTAAATCAATATTACATTTTTTTTAGGATCATAAACTTTATCCCGATTTGATGAAGATTCCCCCATCCAGCATTATAATCTGGAAGTATTATGGTGACTTGCATAACACCAAGCGAACAGATAGTGTGAAGTTCAGTTCTCCCTTAAGACGTGCCAGGGTATTCCCGTTGTGTAGCAAACAACGAAGGGTTAAATAGTAAATAGCATTACTGCTTATATAAGCAGTATGACTAAGTCATGAGGCGCAAATGATACTATACATCCTTTTGCACGAGTCCGTAGTAGTTTAAGCAAAAGTAGACTATTATTTTGCCAGGAAGGGAACAACTGATAATATTTTCACTACAAACTGCGATCACAGGCATATATAGTTCTACTCTCGAGTTTTATCTTGTCGTGTTCCTCCAAAGCAGCTCATCAGAAAAGGATTATGGCTAAACTCAACTCCGTGTTGTTAATTTTGTTTTGTTTACAAATTCAATTCTGAGCAATCTGAGAGCGCATACCTCCGCCAAACAAGGCAAAGTTAACAAAAAATAGTTCAAATTTGTTTTGAAACTATAATTTTTTATCAGCTCCAAAATCTGATTAGTTGTGACTTATGTAATAATAAGAGCNCAGCTCATCAGAAAAGGATTACAAATTCAATTCTGAGCAATCTGAGAGCGCATACCTCCGCCAAACAAGGCAAAGTTAACAAAAAATAGTTCAAATTTGTTTTGAAACTATAATTTTTTATCAGCTCCAAAATCTGATTAGTTGTGATTTATGTAATAATAAGAGCTTCTGTAATTTTCTTGAAAATCCGTTCATAACTTTCGAGTTCTGATGCTGACAAACATTAGTCTAGCAACAAACCAACAAATCATCTGCAGAATTTGAACATTTATGTCTTTTCACATATCTAACAATTTCTGTAAATTACATGAAGATCCATCCATGACTTCTTGAGTTATATTGCTAACAAACAATAAATCAAACACAGAGACAAATAAACGAATTAACGAACAATTCATCACAAAAATTTGGTCATTTACTTTTTGTAATATACCTAACAACTCGTGTAAATTTAATTAAAATCCGTTTTCAACATTTTCAGCTTTGGCACCAAGAAGAAAGAGACAGACAAACAAGCGGTTGAACGGATCTTTACCAAAAGTTAATCATTTGCTACTCTTCACACGCCTCTCAATCCCTGTAAATTTCGTAAGGATCCGTCCTTAACTTTATGAGCTTTTTTTGGTGACAGACAAGCAGCCAAACAGAGAGACAAATAAACTCGACGAAAATATAACCTCCTTGGCGGAGGTAAGGATGAGCTAAATTAGCAGGCGCTGACAGTTGGTTCAGTCATCGTCGAACAATGTTATTAATCTGAAATGTTGATGCGTTATTTTGCATTACGTTTTTACTTCTTATCAAATTAACAAAATATTTTGTACTTGGCCTCTTTCTATCCCTAATTATGATACAATGGACTTCAATATTTGAATAAAGTAAGTGCCAAAAATTAGTTCTTAAATACCCATAGAAGTTTCATGCTAAATTTTTTCTGTTCAATTTTTTCCCAGTATCCGTTGTAAAATCATTTTTTGTGGTGCCTTAATTATGGAAAACGACGTACACACACAACCCTCTTAAAGACTCACTCTGGTTACAATGTGCAAATTGCAAGTGCCAAAGCTGTTGTCTTAAGCGGATTCCACTGCATTCATACTGGGCAATGATTGTAGAAAGCTGCGACCAACTCAGCGCAATGTCAGCATCAGGCGGAGACTCCTCATTGTCTAACCAGCTCGTGTAGGCTGGTGTTCTTCATCTAAAATATTTACACAGTCATTCACTCTTCAACTTTCTCTGTGTTTAACTCTTTAGAGAGAGTAAGACTACTTTTAGTCTTTCAGCGGCTCTATTCTTACGAAAACGTTTTTTAGCCATCCTGTAAACCAGTGGTTCCCATTGGGGGTGCATATGAACCTACGGACTCGTTGTTAGTTCACGCTCCGACTCCCTACTGATTCATGATGTTTGAAGCTTCTGTGGCAATATTCCATTGGTTTTTATCTCATAGATAAAACAGAATATTTTAAGGTTATAGGAGGAAATATATAAGCTCAAATAGATTATAATAATCTCTTACTTGAATTATTGAAATTAAAAAAAAAGCCTTGGTATATTTTCCCTTAAACGCTACAAAAACTTAGAATTGTCTTTAAAAAAAACGGCAAGAACAGCGTATGCTAGCCATCATTTAACGTAAATAACAATTTAGGGCGAGTCAAGATAACTTCAAGAGAGTTAAAGGTGAAAACTCGCTATATGTGAATAATGGGCTGGGTTGGGATGTCACGTGACTGTGGCATGAGTAATTATATGTTTGGCGTATGTTGTTATGCCTCTGCCGTTCTGTATTGACTAAAAAGCAATAGCCTGGAAGCCATCGACATCTACAATACTCATTTAGTACGAAATATACTTAGTTGATCCCATTTTAATGGCGGGGGTCCGAGTGCTTCAGGGCGATTTCGGAGAGGGGGGGGAGGGGAGTCCGTAGAAAACTGTACTTTGAAAACCACTGCTGTAAAAAGTGAAAGACACTTGGAATTTGTGACCACTCACCAGAACATCAGGAGAGACTAGTCTTTTTGGCTAACATGTACATGTAATCCAGCTAGTGTACTTAACATAGAGTAACCATTCACTCTTACTAATGCTTGGAGACGAGCAGCATGACCTACTCACCATGACGTCAGCACAGGCCGAGACACCCTCCTGGCCAACGAGCACGTGTATGCTGGTGTCTCGCTTGAAGAAGAAGCCCCCCTTGGCAACCCCTCCCCGAGTCTTGATATCCTGCGTCTGAACACCGGAACCGCCGCTGGCACCTTTTGCTATCAGCCTGCGTGCGCAAACATTAAATATTTTATGGTATCGATGTTAATTAAGAGAAGCGGGGGCGGCAGTAACAATGACCTTCTGAGTCAAAGTTGCAACACAACAATGTGACCTTCCTCTGCGGTACCAAGAGCTGCGGAGAGCAACAAGTAATAAATATTAAGAGGTGCTGCAAATATTTGCTCCAAATTATGAACATATCAAGTAATTAAGGGAGCTCTGACCAAGATAATTATTGAAAGCAGGTTTTTCTTTGCTCATGCAGTATGCAACACGAAAGACCGACTAGAAATCTTCAGATTATATGCCACTGTGAGCTTCTCCAGGCACAACGCGCTGTTGCACGAGATGGAGAGAGAAGGTTGGGTGGAGGGGGCTTGTGCTATGTTGATATAAACGTAGAACTCAAGCACGATGGTTTTTCAACAGTAGATCAACGTGCATGAGAGCAGCAAATATGACAAGAAGATGAAGACCCGAGTCATGTCATAATAAATATGAGTATTACCTTTTATGAACGCCGGATGCAGATATATGGTTGCATTAAATATTGAGCTAAGTTGTGTTAATTTAATAGTTTTCCTGAGTATTTGTAATTAAATCATATACCGTCATGGAACTCAGGAATTAACCGCTCTAGGCAACAACAACAACAACAACAAAACAAAATACTCAAAAAGATTTACACTGCTGCAGAAAACTTCAATTTCCAACGCAATAGCGGGGGTAAAGCTGGCACCCAAGGGTTGTTATAATAATAGGAAGCAATCTGGGCACGATTGAGCGACGTCCCGAAGGCCTCTGTGTTGGGTAACTCTGAGAGCACCGATCCCCATAACATAAAATGGGAGAACCAACTATGCCATATTGTTTGGCAGCTTCTAAAGAGAGCAATAAACCTTATGGGTGACAGCATGACTCTTTGCCTAAATGCCTTGATTTTGTTGAGATAAGTAGGCACATATTTCCTGTCATACTTTCTCCTCGAGTTAGCTTTCCTTGCTACACTGATTTTCCTTATCAACGCGTTTGATTTTTGTTTAATTTGCATTTTAAATAACCGCAATTATAAAAATATTGTATCCTCACACTATGACCCATGCAATGGCTCACGAGCGAAGTAGATATAGGTAGACTTACATGTAGTAGCCGTCCCTAGGCACCATCCAAGTCTGGTAGCCAGGCAGGGACTGGGACGGAGGCCGTACGATGGGCAGAGGCTTCCTGAAGTCCGGGGACTGGTAATAGGACGTGCACTGCTCCACGCTGGGGCCCTCCCTGCCCTGGGCCCCGCACGTGCCGATGGTCCACACTGTGGGGGCAACCATTAGAATGAACAGAGCAGGCCAAGAAATGGTAGAGCGTAAGTCGTAACTAATTACTTGCCATTCTCAGTGTTTCGAGGGCTTAGTGGACTAGATACTCAAGTGATGCATGCACAATATTTAGCAAGTACATCAACGCGAAGGGAGATAATTAAATTAAGAGGTTTACTGGGGATGTCACGTATTTGGTTTTTATAACACGTGTCTGTCTGTCAGTCAGCGACCTCCATTTATCTCTGTGTATATACATATTTGTTCTACGGAAGCTCAAAGCATATCGGAAGTTAAGGGCACGCAAGTGTTCAGTGCTCGCACTGATGTTGCAACGTAAGTGCTAAACCGTCAATAGTCGGTATTTTTTTTTGTTAAATTTAATAGTTTAGACTCATTTATAATGCCGATTATACATTGCCCCCTGGCCACGTGTGTTGGCGCCCCTGCGTGTACATGCGACCCTTGTCTGGCACTGCCCGGCTGGGGGCGTAAGACAATCTTGGTAATATTGTGTGCATAAACGGACTTCTTTCTATAATGGGAAACTACCGAATATATGCTTAGTAAGTGTCCTCTTTTCTCCGCAGTGTCGTGAGATGCAGACGGTATAAACGGGGCATCAAATTTTGAACGGGAGGAATACTCCGCGTCAAAACATACGAATAGCAAGTCGGAAAAGAAGAGGAAGAACACAAAATGATAAAAAGGAGTCTGAAAAGGAAGGAAGAAAAGTGGGCACGAAAGAAAGGCGTTCCGAATGCCTACCTAAGGCTAAGAAAACCTGTGGGATTCCCCAGGGCCCGCTGTTCTCCAAAACACGGAATGTGCAACAAAACAACCCCAATCAAGAATCGTCATGGTTCTCTTGTACAAACGACCTTGGTATTCTCACCGGTCACCGATATTGGAATTTGGTCCTAGACAACGAATGCTCTTTTCTATGAGAGGCGGCGGGTGTGAGTCTCTGGGCTAAGGGCAGCAACTGAGGCAACAGCTGATGTTTTCGTGTGAAAATTGAGGCTCTGAAGGAGCGGAATCTGCACTCTCTGTTTTCCTAAGTCCCATTGTACAGTGAACTATGACATAGAACGCATCGTCGTGGCGGAAGTCCATCACCCACGATGGGGATAGGGCTGAAAATGGAGGTAGTCCGGTAAACCCAACTGACTGCCTACAAGAGATTGTGATGACAGCTCAATATTCATTCTGGCATTTTTTGGATCGAAGGGAATACGTATAAATATTTATATACGTATATAGTATTATATAGACACAGGACGAAAACGTTACCACCTCTGTAATTTCGTTCGCGGGTGATGAAAATAAAACACCAAAATGATAGACTAAGTACCCTTTTAAATGATTATTTAGAATGGGCAAATTAAACTTAGAGAGTGTAAGCAAAACATGACAAGAATGATCCTCCATTTCTATGTAGTAACGATCACCGCTGGAGGCTTCACCGTAATGAGGCAATTACCGAGAAGACCAGCTATATTCGCTTCATCTTTATTCGGAATTATTGATACAATTATATCTCTTCTTGTGAACAAAGGAGCTCTGGCAATGTATTGCAGGAAATTCCAGAAACAGCTAGGGATTGCCAATATTTCTAAACATACGATCGGTGGGAAAACAAAACCTGTCCGAGTGCTAATGATTCGTATTCGTCTCACAATGGATTGTCAGGTGGGCCGGCTGGATCCTTTGTGCTACCGGTCAGGTGTGTGTGTGCGTGTGTTATGTCACTTCTGGACGTGTAGTCACTCGGTGCTGAGCTAAAATTGTCTGGGTGGTGCACAGTGACTCTCTGTAGCGATTATTATTGGTGTACTGGATAAGTGACTTTGAGGATAGAGAGCCACTTTGGTGGTGCTTCAGGGGACGAAGAGAAAGAGACTTACTGATCGAACAGTATGGTGTGTCGAAACACTCTAAGGCTCTTGCAAGGGACAGTTCCCTTCTGGAACAACGTCGACGAGAACAATTTTTGCATAGTGGGCCATTGCCCAATTTTGTGCAATGCGTATACTATTACAAACTAAACTGACGTACATTTGGACCTAGCAGCTCACGCTCCACCTTAGTGGAGTGAGTGTGGCATACAAAAAGTATTTTTAACCGCCTGCATGCGGTTCAGGACAACTGCAGCAGTAACATATCGCACCTCTTCACTAGCCAGCGGATATGCCGCTGAGGAGGTTTAGTATAACAAGAGGGAGCATGGCTGCTGTTCGCCAGTCAGGCCAGCGCTCTAACTTTTCCGGCATGGCTGATTACTGGCGGCGCGGTTCTCCAAAACAACAAATTCTTTAAACGATGCCTAAAGTCCGCAAAGTGCGGTCTTCGCTGACTATTGACAGACGTAAGCCACAGCCATAGACCACAACAGTACTTGACTCTTAGGTCCAAAGTGGCCTATGACGCTGGCGGCCAAAATGGGAAAAAATGGGATTTTCTCAAGATCTATTATGAACATGTCCAGACACTGTCCTGCAGGCAAGCGCCCAAGTGTGTCCCCGCCGTATCCAAGGTACCTTCTCCGTAAGAAATGATGTTGGGTACCTTGAAATGAAAATCCCATTTTTCCGTTGCCGACTTTTGGTCGCCAGCGTCAGACCTAAGAGTCAAGTACTGTTGCGGTCTTTGCCACAGCCTTTCAGCAATTCCTCGTACATTACATCAAATAAAACTTCGTGTTTTTCGATTCCTGCCTGGAAACGCACAGTCAGGTATTTTTTTTTTTGCAATGTAATATCCAGAAAACTATAATAAAGTAGAATATTGCATTGCACCACATATGTGCTGCCAGTCAGCCAGACTTCAGCCGTGCCAGAAACTTGAGCTGCACGGACGTGGTTAGTTGCTCCTTCCTTTCTATAAAACCTCCTTGTGCGCCGCCAGTGAACAGCTCCAATTGCCACTACCTTCGCTGCTAATCGCATTAAAAAAAAAAAAGATCTTGGGGTAAAACCCATGCTTCATTTGCCCTGGGTGTGGAAGGACAAATACATGACATGTTGACAACTCTACATCTCAGCGGATACTCTGCGGTCTGTAATAAATTACAATCCAGTCCATTTAGACATTAATACCCTAGGCTCAGACCAGCGACTAGCTAACTGAAGCAAATTATTGCTTAGGCTTAGCAGCGGTGAGTGCACTACCACTGACGATACCCCTGGCGATACCACTGGCGATGCCACTGGCGATACCACTGGCGATACCACTGGCGATACCACTGAGGTATCTAACAAAATGAGAAGAGAAATGGGAGAAAGCAAAGATGCGGCATATAGAAGAGCTCAGGGTTATTTTGGCCGCCTTGCACATGGGACATATTATATATTTGAGGGGATATATGCTTTATCAGCAGTCCAAAACATGCAAGGAGCAAACGTGAAACTAAGGAAAACCTTCCTAACTGCACAAAGTAATCATACAGTAGATCCCGCAGTGTCGCGCAACGAGTCCCTAGCTGAAGTATTCCGATGTGTTGGAGGAGAGTCGCAATTTCCAGAATGTTGAATTGTAGATATACGACACAGCTACTAACTTAACTCTGTGATAACTCAAAAGCTAAATTGAGCAGTGACCACGCTGCAGGTATCCTGCACCAGCAATAGGTATAGGCGAAGAAAATATTCTCGTATATCTATAGCAAAGAGAACGCATATACACTAGGAATCAACACCTCAGAAGCAGAATACTAACAAGCTCTACTTATTAATTCTCGACCGGAAAGTTTACCACTTACCCTACTGCTAAACAAGAGTACTGTGTGCCACTTCTTTTAGTACTGTACCACTAAGCCGCACAGTGTCGGCAAAAATAATGAAATCTGTATAATTTTGTGAATATAACCTGCCTATCAAGTATTTTATTGAAGTAATGGTAATGTATAAACCTTCAGTAATTTCACTTTTGTTTTCAGTGACTTTCGGAGTTTTTAATTCTTTGTTTTAGGTTAGGATTTAAAGCATTCACAGTTTACTACAGCCCATGCTAAATGTAAATCCATCACGCAGCTTCGAAATTGAACTGGTACTCGACGTAGAGAAGTTTGTTCTATATGTGGTTTCACTAATTTCCTATAAAGACATCAGATCTTTTGAAACAAAATTTTTTGCCATAATGGCGATTATATGTAAGTAAACAGTGTTGTTGGCGAAAAATTCTTTGCAAAATTTCTCACTATAGAAACTTTGAAGCTCGAAGGCCCTTGCAAGTTATTGTTATCAGGTATCATTGCAGTAAATTTATTGTGACGTAGGGAGAAGTTTTGACAAAACCCCTCCCCCCGCTGCAAGACACAATCGGGAGCTTTATTGTCTTTCGAATTTTTAATTTAGTAGGTCTCCTGAGTGTATGTAGACAATGTATTTTAGATGCACTGTAGTCATCAGTACTAGAATATTCTGTTTGTGGAGTAAGCCATGCAAGTGACTCACCGTAGTCACCAGGAAGTGGAGAGTACGTGGTGCTTTCAATATGTCCAGAGTCAGGACCTGCAACGAAGATAACAACATAGATAAGCGTTAGCATATGTAAAGAAGACATGTTAGTTACTCCGGCAAGGAGGTCAAGTTTTTGTCTGAGTTTGTCGCTCTGTCTGTTTTTGTTTGTCTGTCACAAAGATACCCCTAGTTGGGAGCGAGGGCCTAGTCAAAGGGGAGACAACCTAAATTAAAGATAGCGAGCCAGAGCAGCTTCTGACGACTACAACTGACTCGGAGTTTTCTGGTGTTATTTAAATAAAAAGTATTTCTATTCAGCAATACATATTCCTTGTTTAAGGAGCTCACACTGCTGTACCAGAAATATATTAAAACTATTCGTCTGTCATGGCTCTATCGGACAGTAATAATAACAACATTTACGGTTACCCGAGGGGGAGGTATTCATTATATAGTGAATATTATTTCAGCTTATTTCATTAAACTTCTAATACTAACTCTGTACAGGAGGGTAATGAAGCTTACAAAATAAGTTACGGATCCATGGCGCTACCGCACAACACAACTTACATTCTATACCAAGCTCTAGTTTAGCAATAGGTTCACACATAGGCCTATTGTGCCTGAGTTAACGCTCCGTCATATCAATTTAAAAACTGAAAAGTAACATGAACGTAAGAGCAGCAAAATTCAGTATGAAGCCCGCGTTGTTCCTGGAGCTATTTACAAGTAAAACTGGTATAACGGCCATTTCTATTACGCCTGTTTTCTATAACGTTGAAAAATCGGATCATCAAAACTAAATTGACTGCTGTGTTATTTCTACAAAAGGTATACAATTTTAAGAGACGCTGCATGTATATCATATACTTGGTAATCATTTGGATATGTACTGACCATTTTTAAAGACATTATGATTAATGATAGTATATATACTTATTTTATCGGCTAACCAATAATTTAATTTAGTTATCTTGCCTCTATACGTTTTCTTTGATAAGTAAATATTCTAATACTAGCAGTACCAGTGGCGTTTGATCAGCCACGGAATGCTGCTCGCATGGTCCGCAAGCAGTATGCTCTTTCCCTGTCGTGGGACACCCTCACCGCGGACGACATTGTCGAGGCTGTCAACACCCTCGTCAATGATACCAGGTGATTACAGATAATCTATTTCTCCTCAACAGTGCTCGCTGTATAATATTTGATACTTTCCAGCTTCAGTTAAATGGTCACACTAGCATACATCATTGCATTGGTAATATTACTCACTAGTGGACCCGTGCGTGAAGAATTCACGCAATAACCTATACGTTTGCCTAATGCCTCTAGGCCGGTGCGGAATCTCCTCTTCTCTTATTTGCTTCTTAATTTTCTTCTTTTCTTCATTGA
>LQNS02278091.1:12475689-12500929 GCA_001587735.2 Parhyale hawaiensis | reverse complement strand
TCTAAATTTCACAAGATTTCAAGAACTAAATTTAACAACTTTGACCCTCCCACCTGATGAGCTGGAGAACAGCGAAACGCGCGTCGTGGGTATCAAAATTTCTTCAATTACTTCTAATCGATCTACATCTATGCCATCTCAAGAAAATATATATATTTATAAACACACGAAGGTTATTCTTAGTATTAGATTTAGAGTGACTGCTGCTCAGATTTTAGTATTGCTTGGATTTGTATCAAACTGTACCGGCAACACCTGACGACTTATACTGGTTTTGCGGCCATTGCTTGACAGTGTTCAAATTGCTACACAGACATACTGAATGCAAATCTATTCGATCTTGTTCTTCCAATGATGGCTTCCTGCACTGAGGAATATTTTCATATTGTTGTACTTTAACTAAAATCTTCTAGGAATTTTTTAAAGGGATCCTAAAACGATGCCTCACTGACTTAAGACCTACATACAACGTCTACTGCTGCCTATACAACGGCTACTGCTGCCTATACAACGGCTACTGCTGCCTATACAACGGCTACTGCTGCCTATACAACGGCTACTGCTGCCTATACAACGGCTACTGCTGCCTATACAACGGCTACTGCTGCCTATACAAGGGCTACTGCTGCCTATACAAGGGCTACTGCTGCCTATACAACGGCTACTGCTGCCTATACAACGGCTACTGCTGCCTATACAACGGCTACTGCTGCCTATACAACGGCTACTGCTGCCTATACAACGGCTGTTTTCATCGCCCGCGCAGCTACCGCTCATGATCATTTGTCCAGACGTACCTTTGTCAGTGGGAGGTTCAGGGCAGGAGCTCTCCTTCTTCTCTTCCTCAGGTACTCCTGCAAGGTAGAGGGAATTACAGTTGATTAAGTTCTTATTTCAAGCTGCTCAGTATTTCTTTCATTCACAGTTAATTATTCATAAAAGCAACGGTAGAGGGCTGTTACTGTACGGTTCCTGACCTTGGTAAAATATAAAAAAGTAAACGCATCCGTTCAGAAACGTGTAGGACAAGCGTCATGCAATGGCAGTCCTTTCCGATATACTTGACTTAATTTCCTTATGAAAAGAACAGCAATCATAAGTCTTCCATTGCTTTAACGTCTTATCGTACAAAAAACTACTAGGTTACAATTCATATAATTGCATTAGCACATTCCTGTCACCTCTCATATTAATTATGGACAGTAAGGAGCTAAAGCCAAGAAATTTCCAGCACATACGCTCACACTGTTCTATTCACTTCCATACTCTCAAGTCTTTGGGAGAAACACACGTGCTGCGGCTAAGGCATTTCTTTTATGTTGGTGCTTGTTTGATGGTAAACTGTTCGGTTCGTGAACAAGTCAGAGACGAATGCTTTTTCTGCTCTTAGTGTGGCTTCTGAGCAGCGTTTCTGGCATCTCGAGGCTGCTCGGTATGTGCTCTTGTTAGGAGCGTCGCTCCACCGACTCCCCCTTAGCAGTTTTTATTTTCATCTATAAAATTCTGCTTGTCGCTCTTTTAGTAATTTAGCTACTTATTTACTTGGTACGACCGTGACGCTATCATCAGTATGAGATAGAGGGCAAATTAATGCACCTTTGAGGTATGCATGATGCGATCTGGGAAGAGCACAATAGGAGAATGAGTAAACTTCAAGTTTAAATATCTACTTCTCGCACGTGTTATGTAGAAGATTCACTGTCTGACTTGGAACATTTTTCAACCTTCGTTTGCATGATACGGGTCCTAGGGCATCATAACTGAGGAACAATGCTTTTGTTCTGTTGAATTTCCACAGGTTTTTCAGTATTAGATAAGGGAAAATTGGGATGATACGGGACTGAGATATCACTGAAAACATTACTTTCGTTCTGTAGCATTTCCACAGGTTCTAGCAGTCATCAATAACCAGAACACATACTTATAGCTGTCCAGAATGACGGCAAAGAAATTTCATCAGCACTCCTTCACCATTCATACTCTTGGTCATTTTTTGTTGTTATGGCTTAAACCAAGGATGATAAGCAACAGGTTAGCGCACTGTCGTACACGCGGACGTACGTACGTTCGTTGGAGCGATGACGTCACATGGTCATTCGATCGTAGCATAGTCGAAGAGTAGCAATTGTCTGCCATAATACAGATATGAATTGTGAATACTACAGTTAGTTTAGAAAAGGCAATGATCAATGTGATACTGTTGGCCAAGTTGTCACAATATATAATAATTATCTGGGTCGTTTTTCCATAGGCACGCACCCGCCGGACCGTTTGTTTGTAAAATGTGGATCTAAGCTAGACCGTCGTTAACAGATCCAGTCCTTCTTTCCTGACCTTAAAAACTAAAGCATCATTGGAAAAAATTATGGATTTATCATTCACCAATTTCAACGGCAGTGTTCTGTAAGACAGTTTTCATGTGGGGAACTGGTTAAGTATATATATAGTTTGCAATTTTGTTATAACGAGTTGGATACCAAACTTACTTATACAGTTATACATATTGCTGTACCGCGCGCAGCGTATAGTAGCTGATATATATATATATGTTTTTTTTTAATTTTACCGAACAATTGTATGGCTTCTGCGTAGTATGTATAGACTTTCGCTTCAATATTACTTCGCCGGAAGGAAAGGACTTTATTTCCCTGATGCCTTGATGTTCTGTTTACAAATCTTGTTAAAAAGGTCTTCCATCTCGGCGATTAATTATACGCATCTGAACCAATTTTTGTTACAACAATTTGAAATTATAGAGGGCAGCAGGTCATTGGTAGAAGAAGCATATGATTCTATCTTCAGAATGCCATATTACTCTTGAAAAACTCACTCGATTTGTTGCATTTTAAAGACGATGAACTTGACTCCAATAGTGCTTCTGACACATGCGGGCATATGCCGCGTTAAATTCATCTGCTCGCTTACAAGCCTTAAGCCAACGCTTTTTCCAAATTTTATCCTTCAGAAAGCTGAAACATTCCTACATCTTTTCATACGTATTTTTCTGCAACCATAAAGACTGCAGGACACTCTGAAGACGTAAATGGGATAATGAAGAAACAATGTAAAATAGCTATCTATCAACGCACACGTAACGACCTCATGACGTCACAAGCTTATTACTCGGAGTGTACGACAGCTTGGGCCCTCCGCCTGCGCTAACCTGTTCCGTATCATCTTCCTTGGGAGAACAAATTTTTCTGATGGGTACAAAGAAACTAGGAGCAATAAATTCCGCCGTGTCGCATGCGCGAGCAGGATACGCTACACTGTATGAGAAGGATCCAACAAACGATTTCCTACATTTTAGCTTGGAAAGCCTTAATTTTATACATCGAGCTTTTGCAAGCTGCAGTCAAATAGGATTGATGGATGTAACCTAGGGACACCTAAATTTATATTTTTTCTTTAGGGCGGATACGGAACTTGGAAATATATGAAAAGGTATGTTAATACCAAAAGAACTGCAAATGATGATCATTACAGAGTCCTGCTAACGTTAATTATTATAACAGTTCGAGTTGAAGTTTCATTGGTGCACTGACTCTTACCCGCTGCACACGAGATTCAAAACACGGGAACATTTCACGTTCTCAGAACCAAGTTTCCGTGAGTGTGAATACGACTTGACGTCTTCAGAGAGATTGCATTAGAATTTGTGTCTTTGTAAAGGGAGACTCACTAGATATTACGGGAGACACTCGAAATGGTGCCACTCACACTGGCTGAAGAGGATTGGAGTGCAGCTCGGCTTTTAAGCAACTTTTTGAAAACCTAAATCGATATTGAGCAAGTTGAAGCTGCCCCCGTGGATAGGTAGGGAGAAACGTTCCCGTGTTGCGACTCTCCAGTGCAATGGGCTAATTTTGCTTTATGTTGTTTCGACACCATGACGTATTTTCAGGAGAGGAAAAAAAGAAAATACGAGGTATATGGGGAGCCAAATCCCAGAACACAGATCATGAGTACAGCAGGATGAAAATGAAGAGAGAAAAAGGAGTGAAGATTGACAGAAAATATAAAAAGAACGAAGTCAAACTGGCGTGAAAGAGATCACCCGAAGGCCTAATAACTTAGGCTAACGTAAATTATACGGCACCCATTGGGTGTGACACGACGATGGTACAAGATTGGCGAAGCTATAACTAACACGTCCCTTGTGACCGCTCCTCCCCATTGCGGGCATTGCATATAGTACGACAGCTAGCTGCTATTGCCCGCGCTTGCGATACGTTCCTTCCCTCCTGACACCGTCCATTTATCCTCTGCGGCCGTCCTATTTCACGTGACTTTTAATCACCGTGAACGGAGTTTACTGATGCAAAAGATAAGTGCTATAGGGCGCTCGCAGTCGTTAAAGTTAGTGGAGTCTAGGGGAGAGACGCGTCGCAAGCACGGGCGGCATCAGAAGCTGCGCATTATAAGCAAAACTCGCATAAGAAGTAGCATGACGATTGAAGGAACACTTGGGCAGAAAGGGCCACAATTCCTAGCACTTAAAAACCTCAGCACTGCAGGTCGGGCCAGTCAAGGCTAAGCGAGGCGCCGGCGCTGCCGAGACTTCAAACGTTCCGTCATGACGCCGAACAGACGAAGGCTTCGCAATTGCCAGCGGACACCAATGAGATCCAAAATTGCGGAGTGGCGCCATAGCGGCCTTGGTGAAATCCTAATGTCGGCCAATTGCCGCGAGCAAATTGCTGCTGAGTATGAAAGCAATTGCCACAATGACCAGCTCGACACTGCTCTTAAGCTATATTTGCCGTCGAATTAAGTAAAATCACGGGGAATGTTCGGGTAAGTGATTACTTCCAACAACAGTGGTTACGGATAACTGAAATATTTACAAACCGATGACGGTAAAGTCCTTAGCTTCTATTTACTGTTTACTTATATATATTATTATTTATATGCTTGGCCGTCAGGCGACGCTGAAGAACTTACGATGATATTTTCTTCTATGGTCATACTTTGGGCTACTTTACTGATCGAAAGAGGTAAACGCGACCGATTCTTGTATGGAACTATAAATCCACTTTTTACTTTCTCAATTCTGAAATTCAAGTAAAGCAAGGAAGAGGTGGGACTTATCTTGCAGTGCTCACATGGATGCTGATTTTAATTTCTGTCCTCGTCAAAATTTTCTTTGCTCTAAGTTCACAACATGCAAATAGAGTAGATGATCAACGAAGCACTGGGTAAGATATTGTACAAAGAAGAAGTAGAGTTACGAGGCGAAGCGACGAAGAATGAGTGTTTTGTTGCACTAATTACTTTTTCCAGCTAATTTTCTGACTCTAACAATAAAGCTTTTCGCTGGAGCGAAAAAATTCGAGTGAAGTAACATCAATGTTTATCAATGATACGCAGATGCATATCATGTTTGGAGTGATGCGAACTCCCTACTTACTAGGAACTATAGCAAATACTGGTAATAGATAAGGGTTGCGTTCCGGGCATGGCTTGTCTAGTAAGAGGTTTTGTCTCGTAAGAGAACATCTGTTTTCTGTAATAGTGAGGGGGATACTACAATAATTTCATGCTTCCATTACAATGAGAGCATCCATAATTATGAAACGCTGGCAATCGAGTGATTAGTAAGTGTAATATTAGACATATAATTGCATTTTATAAAATTTCTTTACACATTTTGTTTACAATTTATTGATACATGAATAATTTTTCATTTCCTCTTTGTGTTGTCCAGTCGCAATAAACTGTACGTACATACATAATGCGCAATGCTTCACTTGGGTTGCACTACCTGTCCGTGGTGGCTCGAGCGTGACGTTTTAATAATAATAGAACAGTTTTTTTTAGCTACAGAGACTACTTTGGTATCAAAAGAAACGGAATTTAATTTTCTACAATGCACCCTAGGCTTTTTCTTAATTTTCGAAATAGTTTTTGAGAAAATAAAAAATTAATGTTTTTCCCAAATAGTGCGCTGTCACTCGTTTCCTAATTCGTAAATCAAGAAAAAGCCTAACTTATGTTGCAGAAAATTAAATTCCGCTTCTCTTAATACCAAAATCATCTCTATAGGTCAGAAACTGTAGGGGAGATATTTCCCCAAAAACCGCCTTTTTTCCGTTTTCTTTGAATAACTTGTTTTCTGTGCGGAAAATGGAAAAAAAGTACATGAGTCTAACCCACATTTATTTTCGAATTTGCATATTTGTGCCAAGTTTCATTCAAATCGACACAAAAATGAAAAAGTTGGCGGCCATCTTGAAAATATTGCTGCCATCTTGGATTTTTCGGTGGCTAGTCAGACAGATCTATTTAATATACCTTATGAAGTCATCATGCTAATTTTGGTGCTTGTATCATCAAATGCACTATTCCGTTGCATATTTGCATTTATTTGCCCCGCTCCACTCCGCAGTGCAATTCAGAATCGCCGTAACTCCGCGGTCCATTTTTGAAACAGCGTCACTCCACAGTGCCAGCTAGAAGTGCCGTAATTCAGCAATCGTTAAGTCTTTGTGGCAGTGAACCGTCTTCATAAGACTGTGCGAAAGATAAATGGTGAGTTCAGAAAGTGAGTGGCTATGGCTTCGTGAGTCCTCGGTCCCACTTTAGCAGCTTGGGTTGCAGACGGGACACGGCAGCCCCGCGTGTGTACGCGATGCGGATTTGGTACCTGGAAGACAGTGAGTATTGACAGTGAGTGAAATTATGCCATGTTGATAATAATATACAAGGCGCTACAGCATAAACTAGATACCTTAATTTCAGTCACACCCTTGTAACACTATTGAAGGTCCCATTTAGAACCATAAAAAGTTCTGCAGCAGTATAGGTTTGGCATCCTTAAGTGTTCTGTATTGAAAAATATGGTATGGCAGGTATGAAGAAAAAAGGTGGGATCTCGGGTAGAGAAACGGATTGTTATGCTAAGAAAAAGTGATTACGGATACTGCCGTAGACATCACGCAAAGTTCGCCTCGTACACGTCCCGGAGTCAACATTCTCTGTACGCCCTGATCGACTGCCCTGTTATATTTCTACGGCTGTGATGAATATCATTGCTAATATCATTAATATTACTAGGTGGAAGGTCAGGATCCCCACAACAGCTAAGGCCGTGCCAGTCTTCAGTCCTAAATATTGTACATAGAAGCTCCAGTGAAACATTTGCCGCCACGGAACTGACTACGAGTCCACCTGCTGTTGGTCTGAGGCCAAGTTACGAGCCAACCAATGTTAGAGGAATGGACACATGCTATGCTGACAGAACCGCGCGGAACCCATGAACGAGGGTGTCCCCTGACTGTATCAGCGCTCATATAAGTCAGCAGGTTGGTATAGAAGAGGTAGAGCGAAACAAAAGTATCATTAGTAGGAGTATAGAAATGGAAAAAATGAGTGGGCCCGAAAGGAAGATGTTGCGAAGGCCTAACTAAGGTACCCTGTGACCAGGAAGCAAAGAGCGTAACGGGAGGACTCACGAAAAATTAGCAGCAAAAAGTGACGTCACATCGGCGAATCTATGGCTGAGCAGCCTAGGAGTATTTTAACTAATTTCACCAGTAANGCAATTCAGAAACACCGTCACTTGGCAGAAGTATTCTGACACGCTTTCTATTTACCACTCAAGTCTTTCACTCACCGATACCGAAGCACTCAGGAGCCAGGGTGAAATCGTCGAACCCAACGTCTGCCCTGTGCCGAGCTCCGCGTGTGTACGCGATGCGGATCTGGTACCTGAAAGACGGTGAGTATTGACAGTGAGTGAAATTATGCCATGTTGATAATAATATACAAGGCGCTACAGCACAGACTAGATACCTTAATTTCAGTCACACTCATGTAACACTACTGAAGGTCCCATAAAGAACCATAAAAAGTTCTACAGCAGTATAGGTTTGGCATCCTTAAGTGTTCTGTATTGAAAAATATGGTAGGGCAGGTATAAGGAAAAAAAAGGTGAGATCTTGGGCAGAGAAACGGATTGTTATGCTAAGAAAAAGTGATTACGGATACTGCCGTAGACAGCACGCAAAAAATCTTATCATACTAGCAAGGGCATTTTCCAGGAGTCGACATTCTCTGTACGCCCTTATCGACTGCCCGGCGAAAGGTGACCTCTGTTACATTTCTACAGCTGTGATGATTATCATTGATAATATCATTAATACATAGAAGCTCCAGTGAAACACTTGCCGCCACGAAACTGACTACGAGTCCACCTGCTGTTTGTTTGAGTCCAAGTACATTGGACTATACGTGAGTTTACTGTTCTCTAGACCAACTGCCGTACTGCAAGAGAAGAAGAGAAACGGACGCGTGGTGTGCAGACAAAGCCGCGCGGAACCCATGAACGAGGGTGTCTCCAGACTGTCTCAGCGCTCATATAAGTCAGCAGGTTGATATAGAAGAAGTAGAGCAAAACAAAAGTGTCATTAGTAGGAGTATAGAAATGGAAAAAAAGAGTGGGCCCGAAAGGAAGATGTTGCGAAGGCCTAACTAAGGTACTCTCCGACGCCGTGACGGTCGCTGAGGGTGCAGTTCCCAGTAATAAAGAATGGGCTAACCTAACTAATCTAACCCTAATGTCCGCTGAGAGCAGTGAATAGGCACTTTGAGGAACTTAAAATTCCTCCCAAGGGACGTGTCGAACAACGCTGTGCTTACTGGAAACCAGGAAGCAAAGAGCGTAACGGGAGGACTCACGAGAAAATACCATAAAAAATGACATCAATGACGTCACATCGACAAACGGTACTGCTGAGCAGCCTATGCGTTTTTAATTAACTTCGCTAGAAAAATCGTCATCAATTGCAATTTTCATCCCTTAAGCACATAAATAAATGAGGAGAACATATAATTATTGTACAAAAACACAATTATTAATAGAAAATTGCAGTGGAGGCTGGTTGAAACTTTCACAGCACGAGTGTGGCAAGATCTGGGTCCGCATAGCTCCCTGATTTAACTTCTTCTTTGCAGTGAAGTCTTATTTACTCTTCAAAATCAGTTCACGATGCTCTTCACAAAACCTTTTTGAACATATCACGTATTTTTCGACTTAATTCATTCAATCTCCCGCTGCTGACTGGCCAGCTGCTTGAGCTGCACACATGCACAAAACACAAAATGATGGGTATCGTCAAGAGCTGAATGTTTGAGCAATAACTGTTCCTATGGTTTCTCTCGCATCAAGAATATAACACTGCTTATATTTTTGTCTAGGATTAAAAGCCCAACCTTCGAGGGCCTGAGGTCCGACCCTCAAATACTTCGACTCGTCGATGTGACGTCATTTGGCTACATGCAGTCACGGCTAAGTTTTATTTTAGTGCCATTGAGTCCTCCCGTTGCAGTCTTTGTTTCCTGCTAGAAATGATGGTTTCATTTGGTTCTTACAGGGCTGGTGATAATGGCAACAATATATTCTATTGTTCAGAGTAGTACAACAACAAATTTGCTGATCAGAATATCGTTAACACATTTTAGGACTGATACATGTTTTATTTTAACGTTGAATATCACGTCCATAATATTTCTAATTTTCAGACTATTAATTGTGTTTATGAACATAAATAATCAGGAGCCGAAATTTCTTGGTTGTCATTGCAAAAAAAAAAAAAAACTGTAGTAAAACTTGGTTTTTGCCCGAGACTGATAAAAAAATCCATATTGCTACTGTATTATCTACACATTCAGGAGATACGACGCTGCCTTAACAACAAGGACACCAAAAATTGGCGCCGCAGGTATATACAATAGGGAATAAATAAAATAATATTATCCTTAGACCAGTGGTTCATAACCTTTTCAATCCCACGCCCCCCATAAGGATATATTTTTTTCTTCGAGCCCCCCTAGTGTTTGAAAGTAAATGAGGCGCTTTATTCCATTCTATTCCATTTAATATGAACCAATTGACATATTTGATACTGCTTTACTGCGGAGGCTCGCGCCCTCCCTGGAATCCGCTCACGCCCCCCAGGGGTCGCGTCCCCAAATTAAGAACCACTGCCTTAGACGAGTCCGGTGCTTCTTCAAAAGGATAGAAAATCTTACTGTTAATTACTCCGTACAAGCATACTCACTCTTCAGTGATGCTGTGCGGCAGCAGGCCTGTGAACCTGTTCCACGCCTCTCCCTTGTCGCCCCCAATTTGCTCCACAAGTACCTGCTTGCTGGGCAGGATGACGTAGAGCTTGATGGCGCCTCCGTTGCGCCCTTGCTTGTGGTACCAGAAGCGAATCTTCAAGGGAAGACACAACACGGGGTTTAGCATATGAAGTTCACTTAGTAAACTTGCGGCACCTGCAGTCAGTCTTGTTGATTGTTGATAATTAACTGGCGGAGTTTATTAAATACAATGAGTAAAACTGGCGGAATATATGAGCAATGCATCAATTATTGTTGCTTGTGAATAAATAAGCTAAGTTTGTTATATTCATTTATCAAACTTGTGAAACAAAAAATGAGTTTTGTTAATTCTAAACAAGCTTAGTTTGTCAGCCACAGTGAACAAACTAGTGGTAATAGTAGTGATGTATATAAATAAACTCACCATCAAAAGAAATTTGTAGGTCTAATCCAGTGAGTAATTTTTACATTGAGGAGATTATCCAAAGATAGAAAATTGTGGAAGTCTATGACACGGCTGTGGCTCCGATAGAGATATCTTTGTGAAAGTAGACAGTGAGTTTATATTGTTAACTGCAACGATTGAGCTTGTGTACCACCAGAATCTAATTCGTGTTATAGTACACAACAACTCGTTCAGTTTTGAAGCCGTGCGCAGACGAGCGACATCCTCGCTGATTTCGACGGAACAATATTAGGGATAGATCCGGTTTGCAGCGACATGTTAATGCACACGCAGCAGCAGCAGGCCCTTGTTATGGCAATGTTTTAGGGTAAAATTATCACAAGTTGCATAAAAAACAGAAATGACAAACATTTATTTAATCAGTTTTATTGTTTGCTTACACGCCTATTTTTTATTCACTGAGCATAGAACTAACTGCCACTAAATATTTTATACGATCTTGTGGCTTATAAAGAAAACTTTGACTAGTACGTTTTCTGCTGGCTATTACCTTCGCAACCCGACAGCAAATTTATTTTATGCTATCGACATTGCAGTTGAAACAGGAAAACAATTTGAAGCTAAATAATATGAAAAATGATGGCGTTATGTTCTCAGTAGTGAATAAATAATAGGGGAAACTGAAAGACAAGTTGCTTTGAATTGCTTGAATGCTGTGAAATAGATTGGTCTAGATCCATCCTTCTGAATGCACCCTTCGGGCAACTTTTTAGCTGAGTCTGCTAGAGCATTTGTGGGTGAAATGCCACTCTCGGCAATATTTGCTTCTCGTCTGCATTGGGCTTTAAAGTAGTGGTGGAAATTGCACAGCAAAATCCGGGCACACTCGATATTACTAATATCAATTGCTGTTCTTCATATGTGAGGAGCCAAAATTCTCGGGGAAATGAAGGAGATGCTTACAACACAACGTCTTCAAACCACCCAACAAATGGAAATGAAAAAGTGCGTAATTGTAAAGGTAGTTCTATTAATAAGCTGGCGGTGATGCCAGCCCATGCATGGGAAGAATAATCATCTGAGGAAGGATTGTTGACAATTGCGGCTCAGTTCTCGTTCTACTAACTCCCGAGCATTTGTACCGCTGCTTAGCAAAATAGAGCAAGAGGAAAAGGAAGGGATAGGTAGGANTTCTATTAATAAGCTGGCGGCGATGCCAGCCCATGCATGGGAAGAATAATCATCTGAGGAAGGATTGTTGACAATTGCGGCTCAGTTCTCGTTCTACTAACTCCCGAGCATTTGTACCGCTGCTTAGCAAAATAGAGCAAGAGGAAAGGGAAGGGATAGGTAGGAATAACGGGCAGTATCGAATAAAAGACAACCCATGAAACTCCCTGGGGCGCTGCTCCCCATAACATGTAGTATGAGTTAACCTCGATAACTTTGTTCTATGGCCTAGTCCTCATGGCCCATTTAGTGCCTCCTGAGGAGAAGCGCCCATTGTTCAGCCACTGACAGCAGCCGAGAGAGAATATTAGTAGGCGCTTTTTGACATGGAAGTGTATACTTGATGTTCAGTATCACCCTAGCTGATGCAAAATAACACTTTTGCCTAATGAGTTGTAGATCTATATTAGTTTTAACTTCATTCGAAACTATACAGCATTATTTGAAAAGACAAGAAAAGAATATAAAAAGATATAGAAAGAAGAAAAGCAACAGCTGGTGTATAAAAGATTGCTTTGCAAGGCAACACCGGAAAAGGAAAGCGCCAACAAAAGGGGGAGCCAACAACTACATTACATGAAAGTAGAAGTAGATGGATTGTGTAGCGTGGGTCCCAGGGAGATAACGAAGAAAGTTCGTGTGGGTTTTATACTGAATTGTCTGACGGAAAACCTCTTTTGTATTCTGGGCAACCTGATATATACTGAAGGCATTTTGTAACCCTTTTATCTTCTCTACAGAAGCAACTCACTGGATGAGGAAGCGCTTGGTTACTTACCGTACACGAATTGTAGTAAGTGCTGCTCTGGTTGTGGTGGTAGCAGGGGGGTGGGGAGAACACTGGGGACACGATACTGCCTTCTTCACCGAACTCGCCATCGTTCGGTAGCTCGATCAGCAGGTAGTTGCCTGCGCAGTGCATACATGAGCAGTTCAGTGCAACGGTGCTTGAAAAGAACCTGATTACTTTTACACCATAAAGTTAACCCTTTCTTTCAGCCGTTACACATACGTCACGCTCCCTATAGTGTTAGTCCTTTGAGAGTAGCATATTTATCCAAGGAAGAAAGGGTTAAGGCTGCGTCTACTATTCAACTGCTAACCCAACCTTCTCCGGGCGGCGTACTATTGCTACATTGGTCCTACTTTATACCTACAACCTACATGGCAGAAGCCATTGCCAGGGGGTAGCGCTGCTTCGTTAAGAAAGGGTTAAGGAGGATCCACACAAGACTCAAACGAACGTGTTCTGGAAGTTCAGGTTCGAATGGTGTGCTAAATCGAAGCGTAAGCTGTTCTATACTGGTGACAACGGGGGCTCCACTGTGAGTCCGTGCACTGCGAGCAATGTCTGTTCGATGTACAGTGCCTCTTAGACCCTTGTCGTTGAACTTGTGTATTGATGCGGGCTGTGTATTTCTGCGAGAATTTTACTGTGCATCCAAAAGCACGCATAAGCACAGCTGTGAGTCCATGAAAAAGATAAAGTGAAATTGTTGACCATCAAGTCATTTGGCTTAGCAAGTGAAGGTTGTGTATCCCTTCAAACTTGTAGTGAATTAAACCTCCGAGAGCTGGGCAATTCTTTTTACTGCCGTTTAAATGGCCACAGCAACGGATTTAGAAAATGGACGAAGCGAACATGTATATCTATTTTACTGCCGTGTGAATCCGCCTTCCGTGGTGGTGAAAACCACAGCGTGATGATGGTGATACAATTGGTGCTTGCAGGTCTGTTGCACGGGCTGAGAATTTGCAGCAGGGCTGACCTTTTATGCCGAGTCCACTCGAAACAAACGCACGCCTTAACTTGTTGCGAGGATGTGCGGCTCACACGTCGTCCCTATATAGATTTAAATCTGTATGATAGATACGGTGGTATGAACGGCATGCGAGCTTCGCATCCTCGCACCAAGTTGTGTATGAGACTGTATGGCGTGGTTCCGGCACTACGCTCACATGTGGCCATATGTCAGCACTAAAATGTCATTCTTGAGTGCCTGCTGTGACGTGAGAACGCCGCCGCAAAATGCTGATAACGCGCCCAGTCCGGGGAGACAATGGGAGCATGTTCGCCTAGCCCACTTCCAGCGACTTAGCTGTAATTAGTAGTCGGAAATCGTAGTCGTGAGCTTTGGATTCGCTAATTTGGATCGGAATTCTTTCGCCAGTCGCAAACAAGAGACGCTTAAGGCCACAATATCTACTCTTTCTCTGCGGGAAATTTTTGTCGTCTCTTGCTTTGTCTATAAGCGATTAACGCTTGTAATTCGACCCAAACTGTCAAAGCCAACGCTCCATGTTGAAATTTAAGACAAGTTAAGACTAACACTCAATGGCACAGTCAATGGTACTGCGCCAACCGAGCGCTTCACAACTCATCATATTTGCGCGCCCGCTCCATCGGCCGCGGTTTTCTGTACGACGCCCATGAATTATCCTACTACGTAATAATGGCAAAAGCTGAGAGGGAACCGAAGCCTAGGCTTCGTCTTCTCTTTAAAAATGGGCCTCTTAAACCATCCATTGCTCAGTTTCTTATCTAATCTCGTACATAATAACTCACCGGACTCATTTTTGTAAGAGTGATCATGTGGGGGACCAGTTTTTTCCTTATGCGTCTTGCCGCTGTGCAACTTCCAGTTCATGCCTTCATGGTTGGACGCGGCGTTCTGCCAACCGCACCAGTCGTCGTTCTCGAAGTTGCAGCGGGACCCTAGCGGCAGTCCCAGCGCATCTGCGAAGAGAAGAAATTGTTGTAATCAGTTGCACATAAAGTATATATAAGAGTATGGTATGAAAATGATGATGAGTTGATGAACCTTTTTGTCAGCTCTGCGGATGGTGGATAGAGTGTCAGTCACTTTTTCTGATGGTCTAGCTACCCCAATGATCTTACGGCGAGCAGTCTTCGGCTGGACCCACTTGGGGCTGCTCGTTTCCTTGCCTCTCTTCCTCTCATAGACTTTTTCCCCCTCTTCCCGCTATCCAAGCTCCTTCCTGAACCTCCTCCCCACGTCAGCCTCGGGATGCCATGATAATTACAACAAAAAACTACAACATATGGAAAAAATGTACATGGCGAGTCTGAGAGCTTAGGCAACAGTTGCAGCGGAAGCCTTGTGGTAGCCCGAGGAATCAGCGGAGGATGTAGCAGTGCCGAAGATACGCTAACGGTTAACCAGATTGAGTTTTCAGCGTTCATAAACTTAAAGGGAGGCGGACCGTGATTAACGCATGAAACTCTTTCCAAAGCGCCGAATACAACGTTCAAGATTGAAATTCCAGAGAGTTAAGGCAAATCGGATAAGTGCGAGAGAAGTGGTTGACTTGACCACACCTTCACATCTTCTCTTGTACTGTTTGAAAAATTTTCAATACAATGAAGTTAAGACTGACCCGACCATTCGCCGTAAGTTAGCTCGCCCGAAAACAATTCGGCGCGGGACAATTCGTTGCATGACAATTCACTGCACCACAACATATTGCATGGTCATTTGCCGTAAAATGTGAACAAAAATAACAAAAATAAAACTATTCTCTTGTATACAGTAAAGTTTTTACATCGGGTTAAATTAGGAGTACTTAAAAAATGCATCCATATAAAAATTCTATTAAGAAAACTAAAACGAATGAAGGACGGTTACGTAAGAGTAAAAGCTTGTTCGATTGGAACATAAACTCAAAGTGCTCACCTTAAATCGAGCGGAAAGTAAATGCAGGCCGTTGTTTTTGTCACTTTCACTTGAGTTTAAGACCTTAAGCGTACCCGGCTTGGGCTGACAACTCAATTTTGCTCCGGAAGTACTTTGTGTTTTTTTAAGCTAATACTCCTGACTTTACCCTAATCTAAACAACAATGGTGGCATGGAAACAAACTTTTTTCCTCTCGGTGAATTCATATTATAACAAAATGAAGAATTTTTTGCAATTTTAAGCTCGCAAATCAAAGATTTTTTAAAAATTATCAATTCGTTTTCTACGAAAGCGGTAAATAATAGAAGAAAACTTATTTAGCGTTAACTCAAGTATATTGCTGGCACCATATATTAATACCATGGATTGGTAAAATGATAAAAAACATTTGAGTCACTCGCTCGGACCAGTGTTGTGTTCTGGTTATATAGTGCCATCACTGTCACGTTCAAGGTATCACAAATACCCTCTAAAA
Organism: Parhyale hawaiensis; assembly: GCA_001587735.2. Taxonomy (NCBI): domain Eukaryota; kingdom Metazoa; phylum Arthropoda; class Malacostraca; order Amphipoda; family Hyalidae; genus Parhyale; species Parhyale hawaiensis. The sequence continues at coordinate 12,485,015 of LQNS02278091.1, read as the reverse complement.
AGTTAGCTGAGCCAGTTCCGTACTTCTAACTTATCTTAGGGAACGACATAGTTGCAGCTTGCGAATAAAAAATCCATAGGATTTTCTTCCAAGATTGTTCAACTTTTAAATGTTAGGAACTTAGGAGAGGTTTTGCTAGTGACAGCACAGCTCAGGTTAATATTTTACAGCTTAAGCCTAGCCGTTCAAATGGGACACGCTTCAATCGGTCCGAGAAGTCAAGTCAAGTGCACTTGACCATTAGACAGCTAAGTCCCAATCGAACACGCCTTAACTTAGAGTAGTTAGATTATCTTGGCTTAGCTCAACTCAGATTACCCTCAATTAAAATCTACCTAAGTTTAGATAGGTTAAAGTAAATAAATAGCATTGGACAATTTCAGTGTGAAGTGAAGTGTGAGTTGTACTGTTAGGCGAGGTGTGTCGTCTGAAGAGTGAGTGCTCTGCAGTTAGTTTAGGCAGAGACTGCACTGTTACTCTCGATAGGGAAGACACCCCATATACATATATCCTATGGCTGAATGGTGAACCATCGATCAGCCCTCTTCTAGTTAACATAACTACCCCTAACAAAGAAACAAATTCTTTATGGTAACACTAACTGTAGTGTATCCAAATGTCAAAAAAGTCGGCTAAGAATTTATGACGACACTTCTCCATTCATAATAATTTTGTTACTAATTTGCGTATGTAGATGAACTGCAACTACCAACTTGAAGAAGCATTAGGGATTAGTATTCTCGGCCTAAATTTTGCTGAACAACGCCAACGTTTCCTGCGGTGAAAGCTGAAAAAGAATTTTTAGCCCACAGTCGGGTATCACTCCTAATAGACATTGAGCTTGGGATCCATGATACTCGATAATTTTCCACTATATAATAATACACAGTTGATTGCTTGCTTCTTTGGTTTGTTCTTTCCGTCACGCTCTGAAATTTAGATAGAGAACAAACTCACGACGGTACAAAGGTCGTTACTTTAAATATTATTATTATTAAAACTTCACGCTTGAGCTCCCACGGACAGGTAATACAACCCAAATGAAGCATCTTGCAACACCGGGAAGCCCAAAACGTTGCTAAAGGAAATCCAGCAAAAACCATTGACAGCTGACTTAAACGCCTGCAGGCCAATACAACCAAAAGCCGATGCGAAGATCAAGCAGCCTATATGTATGAGGTATGATTTTCGCAGCAAAACCCGTAGCGCAAGCATGAACAGTAAAAAGCTTCATTACGAAATTAGTGCCGTCATTTTTGACGTCTAGGTACTCTATATCACATGAGTGGGAGTTTTTTTTTTTTTTGCTCAAGCGAAAAGCTGTTTTATTGAAGGAAGAAACCAACTTGGAAAAAAGATAAATTATATTTTACCAAGAAACCCTTGTGGCGAACATTCTGGTTAGAAGAGAATTTTTTGTGTGAGGGATAATTGTTGGAAAATATATTTGAGCTTGGATATTTATCCTGTTAAAATATGCGCGATGTATAATTTTGGGTGAAAATTTTTAGACAATAGCTGAGTATACGATACAAAATTTGACCTAATTTCATTTGGACGGAAATTATTTTGACGATGAGCAAATTGGACAAAATATTTTGCTGTAATGAGGTTTAATGGAAGAAAATTAGGCATATTTTCCCTTGGAGCTTAGAGAAGTGGACGTACTTGCTTTTGAATATAACATTAGTGGCTGCTGTACGGCCTCCCACAAGATGATCACAGTCTCCTACGTGGCCTAATTATCGCCTAATGACTTTGCAAAGCGTAATAAAAGAAAATGAACAGATAAGCTAAGGAACAAGTAAATTAGAAATAAATAAGCAAATAAACGGCAAAATACACATCGGTTTTTATTATATACAGTTGTAGAGAAGGAATATAATTTTAGCATGAAACACACACAGTGCGTTCAACACCATATGCTGTTGGTTAATGGTCAAGTAAATTTTGATCGATTTTGGTCATTATAATGTTTTAAAATCTAATGATTATTGTCATCCACCGGTGATGCATACTGATGAACTGGTATTTCTCCTTTGTCACGAAGAGTTTTCTATATTAATGAGAAAATTTTTTACGCAAATTTAATCTACCTGCCGTTGGGCCCTCTTTGCTGGCTATAAAGTATAGTCCCTATAGCTTTTGGGTTAGGTTCAAGAGAAATATTTTATTTGCTCGTTATTAATATGTATAGTACTGCAAAACTTTTTTCTTGCAATGAAACATGCGTGCGGTGATACACAGGTGCTGCGAAGCGCTCGGGCGACTATAATTACCTCCGCCAAGGAGATTGTTTTTGTTGAGCTTGTTTGCCTGTATGTCTCTCTGTCTATTACCGAAATAACTCGGAGTGTTATAGACGGATCTTTATGAAATTTTCGAGGATTGTTAGGCATTTTAGGAGAAACAGATGATAAACTTTTGGTGACAATCTGTTCAACTTTTTTTGTTTGGCTCAAAAAGTTAAAGACTGAAATTTGATTTGCACGAATAGGTACATAAATGTGATGTTACCAGGATCAAATGACCTTATTTTTGTAATGATATGTTTGTCCGTTTGTCTCTATATTTGTCTTTATGTTTGTTAGTAACATAACCTAAAACAGTTTTGAATGAATCTTTATGAAATTTCATAAATTGTTAAACATATTTAAAAGTCACAAATGACCACATCTCGGTGATGATCAATTCGTCTGTGTGTATGTTTGACAGTGTGTTTGACTATATGCTTGTCACAATGATATAACTAAAAGTCATTCATGAATTCGTAGAAATTTTTACGAATGTTAAAAGGCTCAAATGATAAAATATAGGTCATATCGGTTCGACCGTTTGTGCGTCTGACTATAGTAGCTGCCGTAGTATGTTTGTAGAAACATATTTAATTCAGAATTACGGAGGGATACAAACTTAAGGAACCTGTTGTTAATTTAAAGAAGCACAAATGACCAAATTTTGGCGATGATAAAATCAAATCTTAGTTGCAGGAGAAGTTTGAATTTTCCGTTATCATTGCCTAGCTGTGATCAGGTATGCGGTGCGATCGAGAGGACTCTAATTGTTAGTGCAGCGAATTGTCCTGCGGCAAATAATCCAAGTGCTAATTATCCGTGCGGCGAATTATCTTACCAGGAAATTATCACAATAAAAAATTATCTAAATTGTGATAGTCCTAGCGGCAAACTTCCCTAAAGGCGCCCTGTCTTAACGGCACCCAAACTGGGACTGAACGAAGATGATTGTAACAGCCACGAATATTTCGCTCCAAGAATTCAACTTTGACTACTGATGAATATATTCAGGGTGTTGAGTAAATGTTGCTTTTCTTCGAGGAAGACGTAATAATTATAGAAGGTGAGCAGACGTAGGCTCAACATCTTTTAAAATATTTTTGTTACCGAAATTACTACGTCCTTCAGTTTTACAGTAGTGTTCAACTCCCCTGTACGACTGAGGTAAAACTATGACATTTACCGTTAACATACCGGGTGTTCCTAAATTCTTTCCACAAAGTGAAACTATAGGTTCCTTGCAATAAAATAACCATATTTTACTCTATCGATGAATATCCGAAAGTGTCTACATTTAGAGGTATGTTGACTTGAAGTTCAGTAGAGTGATTCTCCTAATCGGCGGACTACTGCACTTTACAGAGAAGATAAAGATGCACACCGGTCATTTGTAGACATTGATCACTCTAATCTGCTCCGTACCTGATTTCAGATGACCATGAACCAACTACCAAATAGTGAATTAGCAGATATGCACCTGTATTACGGCGTGGCTAACTGTAATTCCAGAAGAGAGACTGTACAGAGACAGGTTTCCTAATAGACATGTGCCATCTCCTGAAACGTTGGCAGCCATACATCGGAGACTGCGTGAAACCGGTACATTCCGAATTGCAAGACTTGAAGTAAAATGCAATAGTCCGCCGATTAAGTGAATCGCACTACTCCTTAAGTCAACATTCCTTTAAAAGTAGACATTTTCGGATAAGCACCGATAGAGTAAAATATGGTTATTTTATCGTAAGGAACCTATAGTTTCATTTTGTGGAAGGAATTTAGGAACACCCTGTATAAGCAGTTACCAGCCACCAATAATACAAAGGACAAGCAACGAGAAAGAAAACTAAAGTCAAAGACACACTGAGCTTATAAAGCGAAAGAAAAACATGTAGGAGCCTTTTGCTATTCTAGGCAGCGCCTGCTGCCCCAAGTCTAACATGGCGGGCAAAAAGGACAGAATTTCACCTGACGGCTTACGCCCCAGACTCCCTAATTTGGCGAGTAAAGACATGGGGAACCTTGCACGGAACTGCTGGTTTCTGGGTACGGCCATGGCCACTGCCTCAGCGATCACCATAAATCTTCTAACTAAAATTATTAGTACAAATATGGTACGTAGAAATTCTATCTAATCACCTAACTTTCCTAGGAGCTGCTGGCTCGAGATAATAGCTACAGCAAGCACTTTAATTTTTTTTTCTGAAATTATCTGAAATTGGGGTTCTTATAAAATAAATTTTTTGAACTTATACCTCACGATAGAAATTTACCAATACAGTATAAAAAAATACACGATGCGTTTTTCATTTAAAATTAACTTCCATGCTCCCTTATTACATATGGCGCTGTTCTTCAATCCAGACAGCTGTGTTGTATGGGAATTATGTGCAGTATAACCACAACCGTAAAGGTTGCACTTACCGCAGTGATTCTCAACCTCGCTCGTTTCCCTAAGCTATGTTCTTTAACCGGTATCCGGAAAAAAGCCCCGGTAAGAAGAAGGCCCGGTGGAAAAAGGCATCTGGAAAAAGCCCAGCTTTCTCTTGAAGCTATATATGAGAGCTCAAGTCGTTCATTTGAAAACAGCTTATTTAAGTAAACTAAACGATATTGTGCTCAACTAAATTTGAACTAGCATCTGCATGTGCGAACCTGGGTTGCAAGAACCCCTGAAATAGGTTATTATGGACGCCTTCGATTGAGTCGTCAAAGCCAAGCACACTTCACTTACCTTGTCCAGACCCAGGGTTGGTGATTTTTTTTATTAAAGAAAGTAAAAATAAAATGAAAAATCAAAGATTTTTTATTCATTTATATTATTTTTTCATATTTTCTTAATGTGAAATGATATAATGTTTCTTCATAGTTCTTCTACAGTGTGCTAAAGATAGTACTTATGCATAAAACAAGCGCTTTCCTGCTTTCCTTGTGCTTAAACTTTTCAACACACAGGGAAAAAACACAAACTAAGGCAATTGCGAAAAAATCAAGTAGAGCACTACAATATCAAGTGTAGTAAATGATTGAGCTATGCAACTCCTGAGAAAATAATGGTAGAATAGCTTTAGCCTAGGCTTGGAGATGATAGGTAACGCAATAGAATGTACATGCAGCTCGGTGAATGGTTTTTCCAGTTGTAAAACAAATTTTTCCATGAGTTGTGAACAAGTTGAAGTTGCTTGATTGGGTGAAAATGCAAAGGAAAAGCAAACCTAATTTAGCAAGAGATTCATAGCATCTCACTGTACAGCTGTGAAGACAACACTGAAAGGTAATGACTAATGACACATAAATATTTCTGCTGCAGCATTAGCAATAAATTATTAAAATACCATAAAAATTGAAGCATGCACTTTCTCTTGTTTTAATTATATAGCTAGCTATATAGAGGCATAGACTGATGAATTCTATTACGGGTAACCATAATTGCTTATAGCAGTTAATCATTTCATAGTGTAAAAATATTCAATTTCATGAAAAAATCAAGTTAATAAAATACTTGAAAAATCATGATTTTATTTTAACAAAATCAATTGATTTATTCACTTGATTAAATCAATTTGATTTAATCAATGCCAACCCTGAAAAATAATCATAATAGTTAATCATTTGATAGCTAGTGTAAAAATATTACATTTCGAGGAACAATGAAATATATAGCAACATAAAAAACTATATTTTTTTTATAAAAAAATCAATTGATTTAATCAATGCCTACCCTGCTGCAGTGGGTCATTAGATGATAGATTAGATTTCATCAGAGCATTGATGTTGAAAGATAGAACTGATGTTGTGCTGCATAAATACTGATAAGGGTTAATCATTTGCTAGCGCAAAAATACTTCATTTCATAAAAAAATCAAATAGCTAGACAAAAAACATGATTTTTTTATAGAAAAATTATTTGATTTAATCAGTTGATTAAATAAATTTCATTTAATCTACGGCAACCCTGCTGCAATGGTAGTTACTTATATAGGTAGTGGCTCATTGGATGATAGATTAGATTAAATCAGAGCATTAAAGTATTTAAATATCATGAAAAATTAAGCATGTGCTTTCTCTTGTTTTAATTATGTAGGTAGCTATATAGAGGTATAAATAGGTTGTTGAACTCTATTTCAGGGAATCATAGGTATCATGAAAGATACAACTGATGTTGTGTTGCATAACTGCTTATGAGAGTTGATCATTTGATAGTGTAAAAATATTCCATATCATAAAAAATAAAATAAATAAATCATGATTTTTTTGTACAAAAATCAATTTATTTAATCAATTGATTAAATCAATTAGATTTAATCAATGCCAACCCTGTCCAGACCTGCAGATAGGAACTTTGGCTTTGCCACTTTGAATTACGTGGCAGTTCTTAGAAGCAACTCGATTAAGTTGAATCTACTGAAATTTCCATTTTACGTAGTAAGATTGAGTTCGTTGAAGTCTCACAGCTGATCAAATTTGCGTTTATTCCTGAAACGTGAATAAACGGGTGGAAGCCAGGGCACCTGTCTGCAGTTTCGGACAAGTTAAGTGATGTGTGTTTGGTTTTGACGACTCAATCGAAAGCGTCCTAAATGAGATCAAGTAAATTGAGTTAAAATTAGTAAGGTGAGCTTGAGTAACTTTAGGATAGGTGAGGTTGGGCTTGGTAAGGTTAGGTGAGGTGAGTTCAAGTTAAGTTTAGTGAAATTAGGTTAGGTGAGGTTAGTTTAGGTTAGTAAGGTTAGGATATATGCTTTGGAGATCAAATTTCCATTTTGGACGTGTTCTAAGTCCAAAAATCGGGTATTTTGGATTAGGCCTATAGGAAGCGAAGAGAGTAACGGGAGGGACTCACGCTCACCCAACATAAAAAAAGACGTAATCATTGACGACAACAACGACATGAGATTATTTCAATTAAGTTCGCCTGAAAAATTGTACTAACTGAATAATAAACAATTATCAATGAAAATTACAGTGGAGGCTGATGGAAACTTTCACATCACCAAAGGCAAAATCTGGGCCGGTACAACCCCTGATTTTTCTTCTTATTAACGAAGCATTATTTACACTTCATATTCGGTTCAAAGTGCTCTTCACAGAACTTATTTGAACATATCACCGTATTTGTTCGACTTATTTCATTCAATCTCCCACAAAACATAGTAAAAGGACAAACAGAAAATTCGAGTAATAACTATCCTATTGTTTCCCTCGCATCAAGAATATAACACTGCTCACAGTTTTGGTAAGGATAAAACTCCCAACCTAAGAAGGCCTGAGGTCCGATCCTCAAGTAATTCGACTTCTCGGTGTGACGTCATTTGGCTACATGCAGTCACGGGTAAGTTTTGTTTATTTTTTTTTTTTACTCCCATTGAGTCCTCCCGCTACACTTTTTGCTTCCAGGGCTTTTTGGATAAAAGTTGCTTGAATACGAAAAGTTAGGTAATTATACACAAGGATTCAAACCAATTGACAAGGTTATCTGTGCGAGGCCTGGTTTTCTCAAAATTGTAGTTATAAAAAATAAAAACGTTCAGGTCAAGTTAGCTAAAGTCAAGTTAGGTCAAGTTAAGTTAAAGTAGAAGAAGCTAGGTAATGTTATGTCAGTTAGTAGCTTACGTTTAGTTAGATGTAGTTAGATAAGACAACACTCTAATAGAAAAGCTAGACTAGGTTAGGCTTGGTTTCATTAGGTTAGGGTAGATGAAATGCAGTACAGTATAATTTAGCTTATTTTAATGTAACTTGATGAAAAATAACTGAGTTCGGGCAATAAATGCACATTAAGAGGTGGCCGAGGCTTTTTCCTACCAGGTTTTTTCCAATACCCTCTCTAACCACAACTATAAACAAAGCACTTACCGCAGTGATTCTCATCCTCGCCATTTTTGCAGCTCATTTCGAGGTCGCAGATGAATTTGCGCAGGATGCACTGAGGACACTTGAGACCGTTGCACTCGCTCCCCACGTGCATGCCAGGCTCGTCTGCGCACAAAAAAAATGCATGTTCATTAGTAGTGACTCTTCAAGGGCAAATCGCGGGGGGGGGGGGGGTACAGGACTGCTGCAGCCCTGTGTTTCATTCGATGTTATCGATAACATTCCATATAATATTGACGTTGGATTCTACCTGTCAATAAAAGGAAAACGTTCCATGTATTCGGTCTGATCGATGGTATTATGAAAAGTCCGCGGAGTGTTGCAGTTCCGTAGCACCTACGAATAGCTTTACCAAACAATGCACATACTGCCCAATTTCTGAACGGTATTAACTTGTTAACGTCCTATGTTTGCCGTAGGAATAGCAATATTTGTCGATCCCCCATTGAGGAGCATGACAGTTAACGGGTTTACTAACAGTGTCGTGTTTAGGAGCAATAGAGGTTTGCTTTATACGTTAAAATGTTAATTCACAAAGGGCCATAATATCGCTATAAAACCACTGTGACTACTTCAAAAAATAAGCAACTGATCGCATTTTCAAACGTCTGCTTTGCCACTTAGCGTCGAAAGCATTTCCAAAATAGCGTTTATTACAATTACGGAATTAAACAATTAGCAAAATTAGTACAAAAATAATATTTGCAAGCCTTGTATGTTTGTTGAAACATAAAATTATCCCCCAAAATAGGGGTTAGCGTTACCAGATCGTAACTGTTTATTTGAGTTTGTTTTTGGCCGTCTTGTACTGTTCGTACGAACATGCATCCCTTGTCTAACCTGACGAATCAAACATTTCAGCAGGGAATGGGATTTTAGACAGTCGATCGAAAGTATCGCGGGACGGACAAGCCTAACTAAACTAACCCTACGCCCGATCTACAAAACACATGTCTCGTCTTTTGTCAGCGAGTCGCTGTTCATTAGAGGTGCTATTGGAGGCGCACAGCTGTGCTGCACAGCCGTCCTGTGATGATGGTCTGTGCAGCATGCATACCTGTGCACACCTGGTGCTGATCACTGCGCCTGCTCAGTAGCAACTGCTGCTCCGAGGGTTCTGGAGCTGGCACAATTCATTGCATTTCATGCCCTCACTATCTC
>LQNS02278091.1:12449590-12465809 GCA_001587735.2 Parhyale hawaiensis | reverse complement strand
TCTCGAACTGAATAAAGCTCGAATTTCCTTCTATCTATTAATGATGAAGAGCGTGACACAAAAGGTAAGTAGGTAGGTACGTAGGTAGGTAGGTAGGTACTAGCGTATTAATATATAGATATATAACGTAAAACGAGCTCGGTAGAGAAGCCACGAACTAAAATCTTATACGGCACGACTGAGAATCAGTCCACAGGCTTAAGATCGATAAACTCGAATAGATCTGCCATCATTCTTATATTATTCTGAAATGAATATTCACCTTGAGTGTGTAATTTACTGAATAAAGTATTTAATTAACGTAAAATGATACTTCTTCTGGACGACGAATTTTATTTTTACCAAGCTTTCGACATTCTCAGCGAATGTCGTTGTGAAGGTGGGAACTTCAAAACTGCTAGGTCCGCTACTTATGATATGGAACTAGTTGGTATCAAATATACGTCGCCCAGAAGAAGTATTATTTTACGTTAATTAAATACATGGAACCTGGATGTCCTTTATTTTCATCGATGAATAATGTATGATAGGCAATTTCCATTTTCCGTTCGGCAAACGCTGTTTCATCAAGATTTTACGCTGCCGAGTGGGATATTCACTGCCTATGGTCAAGCGCACGTGTGAACGTCACCGTCAAATCACGGTCAGCGATGACACTGCCAAGTGACACTGCCCACTGACCGTCTAAACAGGGCTTTAAAAATAAGACCATCGTATGAGTCTGGTTCTTGGAGCCGCTCAGGGTCTCCCTCTAAGGGTGCGTTTGCATTGGCTTAGGGACTAGGTTACTCACTGTGCTGCTATTGTGATATGTATATGAATGGTAGAAATTTATTGGCAGGTAACTACAGTTCATACGAGGCAGAGGCAGGTAACTACAGCTCGTACGAGGCAGAGACAGGTAACTACACTTGACACGAGGCAGAGGCAGGTAACTACCGTAGACACAACAGGCGGCTCTACACGGGAACAGCCCTGCTGCGCCGAACCCCTGAAGTTCTCATACTGTAAAAGCTCCAGAGATGATGGAAGCATGGAAATCGCTCGGCCTATTAGCATTCTCTAATATTGCGCTCACTTCCGGGTCACGGACTTCCGGTAGGAAGTCGGTGGGTGGTGATAGGGCTTGGAAGACGGTGGTGGTAAGCGCGTAAGAGCATCTCAAAATTCCTCTTAAGTTACAGTCAGTCGATTGGCGGCGAAAGTAAACCTTCGAGATTTAACTTGCCTGAAACTTCAAACTAGTTTTGCATAGTCGTGTCTGGTTGTAAGTTTTAACACTCAGCTGATTACCACAGAAATTTCTAAAAACTGAACCGTGTGTAGTAAAACCGAATTTCCAACCGTCTCAAGCGTATTTGACTTGCATTCAACGTTCAATATAGGATCCAGAGCGGCAGCTAGCATTGCTGTCTCTAGTATGGCTTTGCTCGACTCTGGGCTCGTTCAACAGGCTCGTCAAAGTCGATCTAAGCCCTTCAGACAAGGGCGTTGGTTTTGCCACTTTGAATCGTGTTGCAGGTGTTCAAGCACCAGGTACGCTTGGGATGACTGGAAACTCCTTATTATCGAGCTCGATTGCACTTCCTGTCGTCTAACGGGTGACTAACTCAAGGTTAACGCCTAAAATTTGATTCAAACATACAAAGCCAAGGCATCTGACGTTGCGGCCGAGGGGGCTAAGATTATATTGACTCTCCCGAACAATCGAACGTGACCGTTGTGAAGCCTTCACTCCTAACCACGCGTACTTTTCTGCGAAGAATTCGGTGATCGAAGTTTCATTGCGATCCTTGTGGTACCGCAGGAGCAATGTATCGACAGTATTGTCCATTTCACGCTTTACTGAAGGCCACCTGTATGCTGGACATTTCAGTGAAATTCAAACCTACTTCGCTTCTGACCGTTTTGGAATAAATTTCATGTCACTGTCAATTTAGAATTTTGTGGTTTTTGTATGCTCCCTGTAAAAGAACATACGCTAATTTGGTGCCCAAACAATGCTTCATTCTTTAACATATCCGAGTATACCTCTAAGCTTGTGTTTGCTTAATAAAGTGATTGAAGCAGGTAGCTGCAAGATAAAATTGAACATTTAGTCACTTTAATAAAGTGATCCACATCCGTCTTTAGGAGCTTGTGCATCAAATCAATACAGTGAAATAGCATAGCAAACACTATGAATGACGCTAAGTTACTTAGCATGAAATGCTCCGTTACAGTATTTGTGTAGCCGGTTTTACACTTTTTACATATTACTCGCTTTATTTCCAGCACATAGCATATTGACCTGGTGTAGAAGGCACCAGGTAATTGGTCACTGTGTCCTATCATGAAGGTTCCGATGGAGGTGCAACTGGACTTCCTCGAGGTTGCATATAACTTTCCGATTTTACAAGAGACTCGTCAATAGTTTTCCAGAATTCTAAACAGGAAAAATTATTTTCGTAATTGATATGTTTATGAAATTTATATGCTGCATCGATTGCCAAGTTTAGGATATAAGAAAACAAGTTCCTCCGCATTGCTTTGCTGCAAGTTTTGACCCGTGCGGTAATAGCGTGTGGTCGCGTGCGTCCACGCCGCCCATACCTCTGTTGTATATTTTCATGGCGTAGCGTTTCCTTAATGACTTTTTCTTTCACATTTCATTCTCTCATTTTCTTAACTGGAGCAACCCCCTACGACGTTGCTGGGTATTCGTCGTTATTTGGTACAGAGGATAATTCCGTCAGATCTGTGGTTGTAGGTCTCTATCCATGTTCTTCATTTCTTTATCAGCCACTAGATGACTTCAACCAGTAAAATTTACTCAGTTTCACAAGCACGGACCAAAGGAACGCAACATGAATGAGCTAATAATACGCATATCTAAAGAAGTTTTCCAGATTAATGACACGTGTTTGACAAGCCTACCAAATTCAGCCTTCGAATCTTGACTTGTACGAAACTCCGGGTGGTTACGCTGGCTTCGACTTCATGGTTCACGTTTCAGGCATTGGCTCTTTATCGGTAACCCTTCAGACTTTCGAAAACGCAATCTTGCTTCATAAAAAGGATTTTTCAGCCTGCTCACCGTAATGGCGTTGCTTTTAACATTTGCATCAGGATTCACAGAGGCAAAATCAAATTCTCGGAGGTTTGCTTTCGACTCCCAGTCGCACACGCCCTCAGCCAACTATGGAAGGGGAGGGGGGGGGGGTGATAAGCCGAAATCAAGCATTCGATCCATCTCACCTTGTATTAGGGCTGAACTAGAGTCCTTTGAAGCAACTTGTTAGCGCCAATACATATGCAGTGTTACGAATATTTAACGGTGATAAGATACTGTGTTAACTGCAGTACAACGCCTCAAACGGAGACTTCCCGAAACCTAGAAATTTCCTGATATAGACTTCACGAAACTGTAAAATTTAGCTACGTACGTAGACATCACACAGCCCCGTACGCAGAGAACTGTGGCAATAGTCGGCACCACATTGAGAGGTAGACAAATGGGATGCTAAAATTTAATTGCCGGGCTCATATGCCTAGTGCAATGATGGCTGTAGGTAGGTATAATGAAAATGTTACTGTACTTCTCATATTAGCCCTCTTATTAGTAGCGTATTCTACAGTACAATTGCACCACTATTATCATTATTATTGAGATACGCTAGACTGGCGACGCAAGAACGGAGGAAACTCCACAAGGTAAACAAACCAACCCAGCAAGTGAAAAAAAGAAATGAAGAGATGAAGAGATGATGAGAGATTACAGAATTGCTATGTTCACAGTTTGCTTCAAGCTGCCAATACTCGCACCAGCAAAGGCAGAGACATCAATAGCATTCCAAACTTTTACATATGATAAAAAAAAACTGGCTTGTACGGTATCGTCCTGGTTCCAAGGCAAACTCATGATGAGCACTAGTACGCCGAGTATACCTCACACGAGCAAATGTCTCCAGAAAAAACCAGTGCATGACTACAGCCATGAAATATTTTATAGAGAAAGCGCCAGATCACACACTAGTTTTTGCATTAGTTTTGAAAAACGTTTCATGGTCGTAAGGGCAGCAACTACACTGTAAAACTCCTAGCAAAGCAAAGACAATTTTTTTGTCAAAGGTTCAGAAGTGCCACTGTACAACGTAGATAGCAGAGTATTGCAGGGGACGGGACGTGCCGGAGTCTCTGCACGACGCTTCATTGCCCTACCTGTGGCGCAGTTGACGAGAGAGATGTCGTCGAACGCGATGTAGGCTGGACGGTCGTGGCCGAACTGAACCTCCAGTATCAGTCTGAACTTGGAGAAGCTCCCAACATTCATGCCCTTTTGAAACCATCTGAAATAGAACAAACCATGCAACTGTCAAAATATGCATGTATAGNGGCGCAGTTGACGAGAGAGATATCGTCGAACGCGATGTAGGCTGGACGGTCGTGGCCGAACTGAACCTCCAGTATCAGTCTGAACTTGGAGAAGCTCCCAACATTCATGCCCTTTTGAAACCATCTGAAATAGAACAAACCATGCAACCGTCAAAATATGCATGTATAGTGCATTCGTTTCATAAAAATACCATTACAGTGAACTGACTAAAACAGTGAACTTAACGTCAATTTTAACCCACCTGTAATATGAGGCCATGAGATTATAATAAAAAAAATCACATATTCGTATAATACATAAACTCCTAATCTAAAGTTTGAGACCAACGGAAAATATAAAAAACTAGAGTACTCTGAGTGTGCATACCTCCGCCAAGCAAGGCAGCGGTAACGTAAAATTTAAATCGGCTCTGAAACCACGATTTTCTTTATATCAAAACAAAAATCTGATCACTTGTGCCTTTTGATAATGTTAACAATGTCCGTAATTTTTTTAGAGATCCGTTCATAACTTTTTGAGTTATGCTGCTAACAAACATTTTCACAAGCATAAGTCAAACACACAAACGGAGTTACTGATCATAACCAAAATTTAATCAATTATGTCTTTTAACATGACTAACAATTCCTGAAAATTTCATAAAGATCCATCAATACATTTTGAGTTATTGCGCTAACAAACATTTTAACACACATTAGTCAAACGCACAAACGGACGTACCGATCGTCACCAAAATTTAATCAAATATGTCTTTTAACATTGCTAACGATTCCTGAAAATTTCACAAAGATCCATCCATAATTCTTGAGTTATTGCGCTAACAAACATTTTAAGAAACATTAGTCTAACATACAAACGGACCTACTGATCATCACTTAAATTGAATCAATTGTGTCTCTAAACATCACTACCAATTCCTGACAATTTCATTAACATCCATCAGTGATTTTTTGAGGTATTGTGCTAACAAACAAAAAAATCAAACAGCGGCAAACAAACAAATCAACAGATCATCCCAAGAATTTTATCATTTACTTTCTGTAATAAACCCAACAACTCACGTAAATTTCATGAAAATACGTCCATTACTTTTTAAGTTAGAGCGCAAACAAAAAATAGGAATACAGATAAACAAACGGATAGACAGATTTTCACCAAAAGTTAATCATCTGTTACTCCTAACATACCTAGCAATCCCTGTAAATTTCGTCAAAATCGGTCCATAACTTTTTGAGTTATCTTGTTGACAGACAGAATAACAGACAAAGACAAAGCCGACAAAAACATAACCACCTCTTTGGCGGAGATAATAACGTTTTAGTGATAAATAAATAAACTCCTTATAATGGGGATCAGTAACACCTACGACAAAACATTGTGCCTATATCGATAAGAAAAATACCTACTCTAACAAGTTCTTAACAAATGTACATTTTTGTCATAAAATGAGTTTTTTAGATGATCAAAATTATAAGACCACAAACAGAAATCGTTTGTGACCTTTCGGCAGAGACGTTGTGGTGAGCAAAGTTTCAACTTAGTCACGTGTACTGCCTCCGTTCTTGTCGATAACTTCAAAAATTCTTTGTGGCATACTAGAATTGAGAGTTTCCATAAAGGTTGGAAGAATGTTGTCCCAGCTTCTAAAGATGGCAGCACGAAGTTCGTTTATTGTCATAAATTGTTTACCATTTCCGTAAACATTTTTCACCATCCATCCCGAAAGATTTTCTATAGGGTTTCGTGTCTGGCGAACGTGCTGGATGACGTAAAACAGTGACCCCATTTTCTTGAAAGAAGATCATAGTCTGACGGGCAGTGGGGACTGCTGCATTATCTTGTTGGAAAACCATTCATACCACCCAAACGAGGGCCTTCTGTCGATAAAGATGATCCTTGTAACATGCCGACACAAGCAGCAGCTGTTTGACGACCCTGCACCCCCTGAAGCTTCATTGCTTCGCTGTAGGAAAATGCACCCCTCACCATAACGGAGCCTCCACCTCTGTGACGCCTGGAAAACATTTCAGGAGGCATCTCTTTGTCAAGCCAGCGCCGTTGGAAGCCATTAGGGTCATCCCGATTGAACTTTTTTCCCTCAGAAAACAAAATTTTAAAATACTTTTCAATGCCCCATGTTTGGTGCTCTCGAGCAAACTGTAAACGGGCCTCTTTGTGACTCGAAAACAACGGAGTACCTATTCAAACGCTTTTTGTCCTTCATGCCCTTTTGTCGTAAGTGTTGCCTAATGGTTACTGAACTGCAATCAGCATCTGTGAGGGCCTTGATTTGCCTGGTAGACCGTCCTCTCTCTTCAAAAACAATCAGTTTAATTTGCCCAATCAATGCAGGGGAAATTTTTATCGGTCTACCACGAGATTTGGCTGTTCCATAACTCTGAGGGTCCTTTACGAAGTTGCAAATCACAGTTTTACTGCGGCGACGAATCTCAGGTGAGCTTGCACCCTGCGGCAAATCTTGCTTATGCAGTTAAAAAATTCAACCCCGTTAATACGGCGAGTTTGCTTGCTCTGAGCATAATGACACCTTCACACTATCAGTGAAAGCCTGTAACTGATTCGAAATGCCGGAAATTACCCTAGAACTAAACATTTATTACCCTGGTCTTATAATTTTGATCATCTGAATGATTCATTATTAGACAAATATGCACATTTGTTAATAAATTGTTACAGCAGGTATTTTTTGTCTTTATCACTATTTGGCTTCAGGAATTACTGATCCCAAGTCGAAGGAGTTTATTTATCACTAAAACGTTGTTATTTTTTTTTCATTTTGTAGTGGTCTTAAACTTTTGATCAGGATTTTATAAGCAATTTTATCATTATAATGATTTATAATGCTTAGGCTAAACATTCTAGACATGAATTAAATAGCTCAAACGTGCAACAAGTTTATCTGCTTTGCCGAAAGCCTCATCGATCAAGTTGAAAGCAGCGAGTAAAACTGGAAATTTTTGTAGCTTCTGAAGTGCAAAACGAACTGCTATTGACAACGATACAATATCAAATCCAAGAAGCATTCGGCGTCATTACATGCGGCGCGCGTAGGCGCTGGTTAAAGTTTACCTTCGCATCTACTGTCTGATTAAAGGTAATATCACTGGCAGTAGATGTTATTACAAAAGACAACATCACTGGTAATAAACATTACCACAAAATATAACATCACTGGTAATAAACATTACCACAAAATATAACATCACTGGTGATAAGTATTATCACAAAAGATAACAACACTGGCAGTAGCCAATATTACAGCAGACAGCGACCTAGTGATAGCTAGCATTGGGCCATCTGAACACGCCTTATAGTTATGATGATGGCAGAAGCACAGCATCCCGTTTGCATTAGAGCAGAAGAGGCAAAGTTCCCTTAGCGTTAATAGGGCCTTGCAATGCCCCGGAAGAGAATACATCGCCCGAGCAGTGAACATCACGGCAGAAATGAGAATTCTAAAGTTTTCTCCCTCAATGGAACTGCTCAATGGAACAGAAGCCATCAGCACGGCCAGCAGTAATGGCTGTAGTAAACAGAAGCTGCTCTCACTACAGCCATCTCACTTCATGTGAACAAAGAGCCCAAGCAGCGTAGTGACATGGGGCTGCTGCAGGCCATTATCTCACTCTGCCATGGACGTGCGGCAGATGAGGTCTGCGAGTGTCAGGTCTGCAGGTTCCCAACCAACTTCCACATTCTTTACAACAAAGTTTTAATATTGAAAAATTGGAGCTCCGAGTAGTATGTTGGAGCTCCGAGTAGTATGTTGGAGCTCCGAGTAGTATGTTGGAGCTCCGAGTAGTATGTTGGAGCTCCGAGTAGTATGTTGGAGCTCCGAGTAGTATGTTGGAGCTCCGAGTAGTATGCTAACATTCGTTACGGTTACAGTCGGACGAAACTAAAGCCGTCCTTGACTTGAACGGCGGTTGCGACTTAAGCTAAGAACCAGCGGTTCGACTTGTCCGGAACTTCAGATTGGTGCGTTGTTTCGCACAGCTGGATCAATAGTCAGGTGTTAACCTCAAATAGAGTGTCTTTGGGACTACAGAAACTTAATGTTGCTCTGTCACCTGGTATTACAACCGTCTCAAGCGAACTCGGATTGCTTCTAACTTCCGCAACGCGATCCAAGGTCACGAAAAAATAAACTTATCGGAAGTTCTGGAGAAAATGAAGCTATGAAATAAGGTTAACGTTCCCCTGCCTTAATATTCCAAGGCACTTAAACGTCTTTCGGCTATTTCTTGCCATTGGAAGCCTGCGTGTACATCTGCACTGAAGTGTTCCGATTATTTTCTATTTGAGGGGAGGGGGAAGGGCCAAGTTTCACAAAAACTCACAACACGCTCGCGCACACTGATCAATACTTAGGTATCCAATATATATATCTAGTTTATAAACCGATGAGAAACAGTGTAAGAAATCTTGTTACCCACGACGCGCGTTTCGCTGTTCATCAGCTCATCAGGCGGGAAGCTGAAGGATATAAATTTAGTTCTTGAAATTTCGCAACTGCTTTTCATCGATTCATACCATATATTTTCGTCACTTCAAGAAAATAAAAAATATACCTATATACATGATTATATATACATATATATATATAATTATATATGTAACAGCAACACTGTGGTAAATAGTGATTTGACCAAATTCTTGACATTTTATAGATTTGAGTAGTCGATTGCGGAACGTTAGGCCAGAACGATGCGTTAGGTCACACGAGGTCAGTTACGTTATATAGGTTGGATCTCTTCTTAGAGACGAGGTATGCTAAATTAACTATGATAAGTTAGCTTATGCAAGGAAAGGCTTCTTTGATCAGGTTGTTTCAAGATTTTCCCAAATTTCACAAATTTATAAAAATATGAACACATTATACATGAACATGATATACACACATAGGGTGTTCAGAATTTCCCGATACTATTTTTGGCCCGTATTTATTAAATGAATCGCAATATACAAATGAGACCAAAATAAACATTGTTTCAATATCTTGCTTTCCAAACATCTAGAATTTATCCAATGTGCCTTCCGTCAGCACCGATAACCTACTGGAAACGCTTTACAGGAGTCACGAATGATAGTTTGGAGGGATTTTTGCCATTCCTCCAAGAGTGTCGCTTCCAAAGCTCCACATTTTTATGCTGAGAAGCTGAGACCTTGCTCTCCAATATGGACCAAATGCTGAAATCAGCGGATTAAGATCTAGAAATGAAGAAAAAGTAAGTAAAAATATGCATAAATAGCAAGGATGTATAGATAATTATTGAACACTATGACTAGAGAAACACTCTGAGAGCGCAAACTGTACCTCCGCCAAGCAATGCATAGTTCACGGAAAATTCAATTTGGTCCAGAGTCCAGGATTTCTCTTTGATCATCACAAAAATAAAGTCATTTGTTTCTCGTAACTTTCGTCGCAGTTCCTGTAACTTTTTTTTCCTTGAAGATCCGTCCATAATTATTCGAGTTGTCTTCTGACAAATAAAAAGAAGAACACAGAAAAATACGCAAAATTTGGTCTCGTAGCTATCCTAACAGTTCCTAGAAATTTCAGAAAGATCCGTTCATAACTCTTTGGGTTATGTTGCTGACAAACAGTAAAATAATAGATAAACGGAGGAACTGATCATCACAAAAATTTGGACATGTGTTGCTCGTAACGTTCCTAACAGATCGTTTCATATAAATCTGTTGATAACTTTGTCAGTTATGTTTCCAAGAAAACATATAAGCAAACAAGCAGTTGAACGGACCTTCACCGAAAGTTAATAATCCGTTCCTCCTAACATACCTAACTATCCTTGCGAATTTAATGATGATCCATCCAAAATTTTTTGAGTTATCTTGGTGACAGACAAAGAAAGAAAAAAAGAAAAAACAGAATGCCAAGCTCTGACAAATATAAATCGTCCTTGGCGGATGCAATATTATCTTCACGTAATAAGTTCTTGTTAAGAAATACCTAATATGCCCAAAGTTACTTCCCGTCCTAGGCTTAAAGTTGGGATTATATGCAGGGCTCGTTCGAGCGGCTCGTCAAAGACGATTTAAGCCAAGCCCACTCGTCAGTAACCTCAGGCAGGTACCTCGGCTTCGTCCCGTTGGACTGAATTAGAGACGTCAACCTTGCATCATCCTCCCATCAGAAAGCCGGAAAAGCAAACACTCTCTGATAAATGGCATTTGCAGACGCTTCACCCGTATTCGGGCTGCTTTACCTGCAACACTAATTCAGAGTAGCCAAACTGACGATTTTATCTGCGGTATCTGCCAGGTGTCATTGGCTGAGATCGATTGTGATGATCCCATTAAACGATCGCTAAGCATATTAATTACTCACATAGTTATCTCTGCCAAAGAAGTTATGTTTCGTTGGAGCTTGTCTGTCTCTCTATTTGTCTGTCACCAAGATTACTCATATGTTATGGACGGATCTTCATGAAATTAACAGGGATTGTTTGGTATCTTAGGAGGAACAGATTAACCTTTGGTAGTAATCCGCCCAATTGTTTATTTATCCATTCTCTCTTGCCCCAATACTCAAAAATTTAAGAACGGATTTTATGAAATTTTTAAACACCGTTAGAAATAATGAGTGAAACAAATGACCATCTTTTGGTAATGATATACTGATTCCATAACCAGTTTATCTCGCTGCTTTTCTGTATTGTCAGTAACATAACTATTGTCAGTAACATAACGGAAATGTTAGCAATGTTCTGATCTGTTATTCCCTCTGCCTGTTTGTCTTTCCCTTACAGTTTGTAGGGGCACAACTCAAAAATTTATGGCCGAATGTTTATGAAATTCGCAGGAACTGTTGGGATTGCTGTGAGGCACAAATGACCAGATTTTTGTCATGATCTGTTCGTCCATTCGTTGTCTGTCTTTCTGATTGTTTTTTTTTTTTCATCACAACATAACACAAAAAGTTACTAACGGATCTTTGTAAAATTTACAGGAACTGCTAGGCATGTTGCAAGGAAGATATGATCAAGGTTTGGTGTTGATCAAAAGGAAATCTTGGAATTACGACCAATGTGCATTTTTTGTTGCCAGAACATGGACATACGACAAGAAAAATACACAACAGTCTATATTACAACTCTAACTGCCAACAGCATACTTACACATCGGCCATGTTGTTGACGTTATCCATAATAACAGAAGTGGTGTGGTTGGTCTGGACGAGCATGCGCACTGGGTTGGGGGAGTCGGTTAGGCCCCGCAGCTTCAGCTGCACCTCCAGTCGGCACTTCTCGCCGCTCTCCAAGAAGTGCGGGGACCTGATCTGAGCCATGGTGTTGCTGTAGTTCACTTTAGGGTAGAGGCCCATGAACAGGAATCGTCCTGGAATACAAGAAAGAAGAGGATGCGATCAGATGAGAAATGATTGAATGCAAGGAATGCTTTACATCAATAGATTTTATTATTTTCTGCTCCACACATCCTATATTTACCTTCGCTAAGGATATTATGTTTTAGTTGTGTGTTTATCTATCTGTCTGCTTGTGTGTTTGTCTGTCACAAGATAGCTCAAAAAGTTATTGAAGGATTTTACGAAATTTACAGGGATTGTTAATTATGTTAGGAGGAACACATGATTACCTTTTGGTGAAGATCTGTCCATCTGTTTGTTTGTCTGCCTCATTTTTTTGTGCCATAACTCAAAACGTTATGGATGGATTTTTATGAAATTTACCTGAGTTGTTAGGTGTATTACGAACAGTGAATGGCCAAATTTTTCTGATGATCTGTTCGTTCTTTCGTTCGTTTGTTTGTGGCTGTGTTTAATTTTATACTTGTTAGGACAATAACTCAAAAAGTTATGAATGGATCTTTATGAAATTTACAGGAGTGTTTTGTAATGTTAAAAAGACATAAATGATTAAATTTTGGTGATGATCAGTTGGTCGGTTTGTGTGTTTGACTAATGTATGTCACAATGTTTGTTAGCAGCACAACTACAAAATTTGTCAACGGATCTTCAAGTAAATTACAGAAACTGTTGATACTGCCAAGAGGCACAAATGATTAGCTTTTGGTGTTGATACAAAAAATCATTTTTTCGGAACCAATTTGCATTCTTTTTCATTACTGTTGCCTCGCTTGGCGGAAGTATGCGCTCTTAGAGTGCACTTGTTGATTATGTGTCAACTTGTCGCTTCTCGTAACTTCCTTTAAAAGTCTGTTGACGTAAGAACTGCCGTACTCTCGACAATGCTCGCATGGAGGGTTAGATGCTCTCAGTTGGACTCGGCCTGCTGGAGTTCCAGTTCTGGCATTCAGAACTCTGGAATTTTACCGCCAGTTGAGAATCAAGGTTTTGTTAAGAAAGAATACTAGACGACCCGTGACCCGTTGGGTCATCATCACGATCGTCCTTGCTTTCGCACTAAAGCAGGTGTTATTCAACTGCTCATAGACCACATGCTATTCGGCCGTCCTCTCCTGCCCGTCAAGGAGCTGCCCATACGGCTCACTATCAACAGATTCTTAGCTTCTCTAACGAATATTCAACAGCCAGGCTGTAAGCAAAGTCAATTTATATGTTACGTTATATTTAAGTTATATTTCCAGCGTGCCCGTTCTTACAGGCGAGATCAGGTTTAAATTCCGTATCACAGATACAGTCAGTCTACTGCCGCCTATATGTATCTAAACTAATTAAATCTTCATCCTTCGAATTTCTTCCCGTCTAAAAGCGAAAAAACTGTGTCAAACAAGACACAAGTAAATAAACGTAAGTATATAAATAAACAAATAAAGTTCACAGATGTTTAGTATAATATAGATTGTAAACTGAAGCACAAACATTTTTAGGGCAAGTTTTTAACTCATTCAATGAATTAAATTTATGCAAAAGAACTTGTTTTTATACTCCCTATTACAGAATGCCTGTAGTCGTAGAGTATTAAGTCACCCGACTATACGTCATATTTATGTCGGTGCACGTCAAGGCTTATGAGTCAGGCACGTAATAGCGATCTGCGTATGTAATACTTCAAGGCCTGAAATACTGGATGATGTACAATCGTACGACGCAAACTCACAATTCCCGTTGTAGTGTACAACCCTCAGTAAATAGCTGCTCTGGCAGAATATATATCCTGATATATTTGTATGTAGAAAAATGAGTAGCATAATATTAGCTTTAATACTGGAGCGCCCGCAATCTAAATGATGATAAAGAACATCCATGGGCACCTCCTCAGTGTTTATGAGTGGGGTCATGATTTGATAATACTATGACGTTGCGCAGCATGCACTACTGCTCCAGTATGATCATCCTATCACCTAACCACTTCAGTCACGAATAAAGAATTCCTTGATTTCTTTTAACAGACATACATTATTATTTGAATTCAAGTGACGTTCAGATGGGTCTATCCTCAACGGTACCTGAAAGGTAACTGGTTGCCAGAAGTTCCCGGTTTTTATGGGTCTTCTCACACGTCCCTCATCGTAACGCCTTTAGGCAAACTGATGGAAGCGGCGGCAGCAAATGCGGGAGACGGAAGGATGAAGCACATCGGTTTTGTCAACGCGCCCCGTCATTCACGTTCAGTAAAGAGAACCTATAAATGCTTAATTAATCCTCCATAGCATTTTCAAATCATGAACAAGTCGACAAAAATGCTTTTTTGCCGCCAATTTAATGATCAAAATCACTGTATTCCCGTTTAACACAAAAAACTTGTTAAACTGAAAATGTTGTACAAAGAACACAGACGCCATCTTTCAGTCGACAAGGAAGCGTATTGCTCCGTGCTGGTTTCATTTTTAACGGTTTATCACTAAAGCCCGGATTTCTATTCCTAAAAGAGTGGTCAAAATAGCGTTAAAAATCCAGTCAAAATAACACTTAAAAAAAGTTGGTATTGCAGGTATCATAGAAAACTATTTTATTTCTAGCAAAATAGTTCTTATTTCTAGGGAATACGTTCTTATTAGTAGCAAAATAGCACGTAAAACTTTGCTAGTTTTGTCGAAAATTCAGCAGTTTTTTTTTTTCATTTTTAGCTATGAAAATAAGCTGAGAAGAACTTATTATTTTAATTGGAAACAATTTTTTAACTCTATGGGCATATTCTATCAACAGGAATTCACATAGCTGTGAGCTTTCTTTTTAGTGCTCAGTTTTGTAGTATATATAAGAATGAAATATAAAAACTTTATTTACAGGTAACAACTACCGTAACCCCTTGTTACCTCACGCCAGCTTCAGGTCAAGGTTACGTCAGGTTATTCACTAAAAGAACTCTCCTGCCCCTGCATAAGCTCACTGGAGCTCATATCATGAATACCTCTCTAAAATGATGACAAAACTGAAGGCTTGAATCCTATAGGATACTCCAGTATATAGAGTGCTGCATTATATTAGGAACCTGTCTAAATGCTCAGTTCCTAGATAACTCCAGCGCTAGGCTGTTGTAGGAGCTCACAGAATAATTTAGTGTCTTACGTGAAAAAGAAAATAATACATACTGCCAATATGTCTAACAGATAACGGATAACATGAACTGACTGCATAATGCGTGTTTGTCCTACCTTCACAGCTGTAAAATTTCTAGCATGGCCTAATATATTGCTGCGGTTATCCATGTACCCCATTTCGTTACAATAGGCTGTGGGAAAAAGGGGCCACATCAGGAGTCTTCTCTCTGAAGAGTTCGCATCTACTTGTTTTCTTCTTGAATATATATATATATTTTATGCTGTTTGATATCAGTTTATTAACGTCCTGAAAGTGCGTCCGTACCTCTTCCGCAACTCTGTGCTAGCCGTGTGCGAGGCAAGTAAGGAGCAGAATATTGGGGTACAGAATTTGTAGAGAAGCAGCGGTTTTCTTCATTTGTGCTGCAGCGTCTGTCACCAGCAGCAATATGTTGTTATACTTAATGGATTCTGGTCAAAACTGCTATCTGTTCAATTTTGGTGAACACAGTAATTTTTTACAAGAGCTCTAAATGCCGTCCAAATATACAATTTCTGCTAGCAAAAAATAGTGCAAAAAAAACATTAAATAATATATACCTTCTCTCCTTGGCGTTGACAAGATACAGAA
The DNA here is from genome assembly GCA_001587735.2 of Parhyale hawaiensis. Taxonomy (NCBI): domain Eukaryota; kingdom Metazoa; phylum Arthropoda; class Malacostraca; order Amphipoda; family Hyalidae; genus Parhyale; species Parhyale hawaiensis. The sequence goes on along the minus strand of LQNS02278091.1, from coordinate 12,450,336 downwards.
AAACATATAAGCCTAACCGTTCCCGAACCATGCTTCCAATTAGATCATTGTTTCAAGCATTTAAAAATCAGTGTTTCGGCGCCAATCTTAATTTATAAAGATTTTAAGGAAAACGGAAAAAATAGAATAGAGAGGGAGTCTACTGCAGAATCAAGGATGATGAGACTTACAAGGTAAGCGCACGGGGAGGGGCCAAGCTGCAGTGTACCATGGGAAATGGGCTTGTAACGTCATAAAAACCTAGTACGATAAAAAGTAGGTATGTTGCATTGTTTCTCTATCATTTCATTTGTGCCTCCAGAGCGTCCTACATGTCCTACAATCTTTATAGTTGCTGTATAAGGTGAATGCCATAATAAAAACATAGAGCAGTAACGAAAATGTTTAGGAAATCTTTATAGTTGCACAAAAACATGTATCAAAGCTTCTACGAACTTTCTTTTAGCGTCCTGAGGGATAAAATTTGGAAAGAAACCGTAGGTTAAAACCGTAGGTTATATGGTTTGTAAAAGAGAAGATGAATTCAACCGGCAAATGCCGTCATGTGTCAGAAGCACTTTTAGAGTCAAGTTTATCGTCTTTAAAATGTAATAATTCTAGTAAGATTTATCGAGAGTACTCCTTTAGTGTTCTTTCTATACAACAAAATTTTAAAAAGTACAAGCTTACACAAAGTACAGTTGAGAACGTGCCCGACTGAAAGTGCCAATCACTTATGGGGCAATTAAAATACACAATCTGTGAAA
>LQNS02278091.1:12433878-12449513 GCA_001587735.2 Parhyale hawaiensis | reverse complement strand
TATTCAAACATTAACTATAAACACGAATTATTGGACCAAATCCATCTAAATACATATATTCTACTGACTACGATTTACCTAAAAAGTATATATGCTACTGATGTGAGTGACCGTAACTTAGGCAGAATTCTCGTAATTGGCAAGGATGTGTTGTTTGTATTTAAACTTGAACGTGTGATCCGACATTGGTTCAACAAGATCGTTAGGCAAACCATTATATAGCTTTATGGCATTCTGAAGCTGGAATCATATGAGTGAATATCTCAATGTTTTCGATTTATTTTCGTCTTCTACCAATGATCTGCTATCCTCTATAATTTCAAACAGCTGCAAAAAAAAAAGCTCAGATGTGAATGATTAAACGCCGAGGTAGAAGAACTTTTTAACGATATTTGTAAGAAAAATATTAAAGAAACAGAGCAACAAATTACTTTTCTTCAGGCGAAGTAATATCAAAGCAAAAGTCTATGCATAACACGCAGAAGCCATACAATTGCTCAGTAAATTAAAAAAAAGGAAATATCAGTTAACTAGGCTATACACTTCTCGTGTTAGAGCAGTATAACAGAAGTGTCGTGTCCGACTCATGTTAACTAACTTGCAAAAAAGTTACCTAACCGTATTACCCACACCTAAACATGTCTTACAGAATGATGTTGTTGAAATTGGCGAATGTTAAATTGACAATTTTTCCAATAATGCCGTCATTTTTTCGATTAGGAGAGGAGGATATGTTAACGAAGCGTAGGCGACGGCACAACTTAGGTCTACATTTTACAGACACTGACTGACCGGGTGCGTGCCTGTTACGAAAAAAACATCACCCTAAACTAGAGCACTCTGAGATCGCATACCTCTGCCAAGTAAGGCAACGGTAATGAATAATTCAAAATGACTCTGAAACCATGATTTTCTTTGTATCAACTGCAAAATCTAATCTATTGTACCTTTTGATAGTATCAACAGCTTCTGCAACTTTGTTGAAGATCCGTTGATAACTTCTTGAGTTATGCTGCTCACAAACATGATGACAAACATAAGTCAAACGTACAAACGAACCAACCGAGCTACACCAAAATTTAATCATTTATATCTTTTAACATTACAAACAACGCCTGTGAATTTCATAAAGATCCATTTAAAACTTTTTGAGTTATTGGGCTAACAAACATTTTGGCAAACAGAAGTCAAACATACAAACGAACCAACCGATCTGCACCAAACTTTAATCAGTTATGTCTTTTAACATTGCTAAAAAATTTTGTTAGTTTCGCAAATATTCATTTGAAACTTTTTAAGTTATTGCGCTAACAAGCAGAAAATCAAACACAGCCACAAACACGCGAACAAAGAACAGATCGTCACAAAAATTTGGTCATTCACTCTTCATGATATACCCTAGAACTCATGTAAATTTCATATAAATTTATCCATAATTTTTTGAGTAATGGCATTGAAAGAACTGAGGCAGTCAAACAAGTAAATAAACAAACAAACAAACAAACAAACAGATGGATGCATCTTATCAAAAAGCTATATCTGTTCTTTCTATCATACCTAACATTCCCTGTAAATTTTGTCAAAATACGTTCATAAATTTTTTAGTTATCTTGGTGACTGGCAGACAGACAAATCCTACGAAAATATAACCTCCTTGGCGGAGGTAATAATAATAATAATAACTAGAGCACTCTGAGAGCGCATACCTCCGCAAAGCGAAGTACCGGTAGCAAACAATTCAAATTGGCTCTGAAAACATAATTTTCTCTGTACAAACTCCAAAATTTAATCATTTGTGTCTTCTGATAGTAATAACAGCTTGTGCAATTTTCGTGAAGATCCGTTCATAACTTTTTGAGTTATACTGCTAACAAACGTTATGACAAACATGAGTCAAACATACAAACGAACAAACCGATCTGCACTAATATTAATCATTTATGTCTTTTAACATTACTAACAACCCCTATAAATTTCATAAAGATTCATTAGTTATTTTTTGAGTTATTGTGCTAACAAGCACAAAATAAAAAACAGTGACAAACGAACGAACAAATGGATTGTTACCAAAATTTGGTCATCTACTCTTTGTTCTATACCTAACAACTCGTGTTAATTTCATAAAAATCCATTCATAACTTCTTGAGTTATGGCATTGAGAAAAATGAGGCGGGCAAACAAACAAACGGATGTACATATCTTCACCAAAAGTTAATCATCTGTTCCTCCTAACATACCTAACAATCCCTGTAAATTTCGCTTAAATCGGTTCATAACTTTTTGAGTTATCTTGGTGACAGACAGACTGGCAAAGAGACAGACAGACGGAGAGACAGACAGACAAACACGACGAAAACATAACCTCCTTAGCGGAGGTAATAATGAAACGCTTGGTGATTTGATTTATTTCGTGTCCGTTCGCAATGAAATAGATGGGCAGAAAAAAGGCCAGATTGCAGATTGTGTAAGTTGATGACAAGGTTGCAGAAGATGGCGAAGGATGATCCGAATCTCTTTATCTGAAGATACGTCTTGCTTGAAACACTTCTTGAAATCGGAACAATATGTCTGCAGCTTCTGGAGTCCGATTTTATAGCGTTTTTTCTCGCAGGTTACCACGCATAATTTAGGCAGATGGTCAACGAAGCGCTCTGGAGGTGATTTTTCACAGACAGTAGACAATTATTTCTTCCAGCTTGCTGTCTTTCTTATTTGACGAAGCAGTTTTCTCTTCATAAACGAAATTTCAGCACTTCAAATGAAGCAGATATTTGAGTTGGAAAGACGGTATCAACGGAATCATTGCTACGGAGTGCTAACATTGGATATAAGCTAACCTGACTGGCGTTGCATTGAAGTGTATTGGAGTGTTTTACTCAAGATTTTACTTCTGTTTATCGATATAGAAGACCTAAGGATGCGGGCATGACAAAGGATCGATAAAGAAAATGAAGAAGTAAGTCTGAGAAGATTCGGCACTGGCCTTTAGGTATTCAGCAAACAAATCGATTATTGAGGGAATTTTTTCACACACGGGTCCACTAGTACATAATAAAAAGTCAGTTTGTTGGTGCATGCTTGCCTAGTTGGTTAATTGACCTCTCCGTCCTAATATCAAAGATTAGAAAGGAAAAGAACATTCACTGCAAAGGAGTCGTTGGTTGCCAAATTTTTTACTTCTAAGTATCAAGGACGCCTGAAATTTCTCGAAGTAGCACAATATGAAATGGCACCATAATTTTAGTAGTCGTCTTTATAGATTATTTTAACATAGTGAGTATGTATGCTTATTATAACGCAAAAGCAGCAGGCAGGAGCAGTTTTCGACTAGCGCAGAACTGGCGATGGTACTAATACTTTCCGCTTTGTCTTCATATCCTTAATCCAAATATGACACACTGTCTTAAGCTGCTCATGCCGCACTCATATCAAGATTACAAAAGATACCTCCATTTCATGTAGTCAATAGCTTGCTGAAGCCTCTAAACGTATTTGGTTGTGAGCAGACTAAATATATGAAACACAGAGAACTCTCTTGTGACTGTGCCGAATTATTCATGCATGATCAACATAATTTTCAGGGTTAAGAGATCTATAGTAGTTACTTGGGCCAAATTTAGTTCAAATAGTTAATCTTCTTCCGTACTCACAAACAAATATGTCTAATTGAATGATTATGTTGCATTAAATAAGATTTTTTTCATGCACAAGGAAATGGGCCGAATATGAAGCATATTCTATAACAGAGGATCTTTCGTTTCATTTTTGTGTCGCCTGGGGATGTGTAAGCAATTGTACTCGGCTCGCCGAGCTTAGTTTTCTGCCCAGCGTGCAGCTACATTTGTTGGCACCTCTTCGTGTGACAAGTAATTTTCCACCTAAGCCCACATGCATATGAACAAAAGACAATAGGCCAAATACCGTTAGTTATTATCTGTACACTTTCAATTAATGCCTAACCAGATCATCATTTAAATGAGAGGTCTCGTATCACCTAAAAGGAAGTTGCATGGCAATAGCGATGTTTGAAACGGAGCGAAATGGTCCCTGGAGGTTGTAACCCTTTGGCAATTAGCTGTATCTTGCAACAAGAGCGATACTTTTTGATTTGAAATCCAAAGAGTTGCTTAAAAAACCGGTAAGGCGTTTTCAACAATCGCTTCAGAATAGGTTGAATTGTATCGTTTGATTCAGCTCGGTGAAACACACATTCATGGCATGCCTCTTATCAACACCAGCTAAAGTAATGGAGACATGGCTGGGAATTAAACTAGCCAAACTACTGCTGGACTGGCGAAGTAGAGGTCATATGCGGGCACTTCAGAGGGAGTAACGACTTCTGTACACAGGGGCTGCAGACAGTGTGGGTGGTCTCCCAGCACGCCGCTCTATTACGCGAGTAATTACAAGTGTTTGTTCCGCAAACTCACTCTTTTCCACCCATGGTAGAACTTCGTAACGGTAACTCAACGCGCATCTCCGACTCCGCCTCTTTGGCTTGCTGGCTAGGTGTGACGTCATCTGGAGACCAAACCGTGCTCCCAACTATAATTTTTACTGACTATTTTTGCTCTCTCCTTTCAGTAGACATTCTTTACTTATCACAACCTATGGCCACTCTAATTGAAACGTTGCGATTTATTGCAAGAATCGTGTACAGCTCTCTGTGGCTTGATAACACGTGAAAGAAACCTCTGGAATCTACTAAATGCATTGCTTTACCGTATATTTTAACGCAACTTATGAGAAAGTAAAGTGACATAGGTCATTTTTTGAAAACATTAAACAAATTTATGGATTTTCAACGACAAGTAGCTCCTTCATAAACGTTCTAACTTCCAAAAAGGATAAAATCGAATATGAATATTAACTAGAGGAAAAAATAGGAAAGGGCTGTTGAATTACATTACGGTAGAAACACATCATATGAAGTTGAGTGATAACTTTAAATTGGTCTGGCAAATAATCAGTTTTCTCTAAGTTTTCTTTGGAATATGAGACACACTCTGTTATATTTCACGGAACGTTGTAGCTTTAAGGATAGAGACAGGGTTAATTAGCTTTCAGTTAGAGCGTTACATAAGCTTGATGAGTTTCGAGTGATGGGTGCTTTAAGATTGAAAAATTTCGAATTATAGTAGGGACAAATAGGAGTACCTCACGTTGCGGCTGCCCACGTTACACTGCGCAGATAAACACTAAAGCATGAAGATATTGCACTAAGTTTGCCCGAATATAACTTCTCACGACAAAATTTCCATGCTTGACAACCTTTCACTTAATTACCCATAGACTAAGCCAATCTGTACTCATTTACTGCACGGGAAAAACGTTAAGAACAGCTGCAGCCAATTTACTGCAAGTAGTTACCGATTTATCATCTTTGCGTATAGATATCTATCATTAAGATATCTAGATAAGCAATTCGTAGATTTTTCAACTTCTAATGCAAAAAAAAAAAAAAATCACGAAAACAATCCATAATTAGCTTTTCTGTTTACATTACTTCCAAAAACTCACACACAAGAATGGCACTAGCCGCTCGGAGGTCTCCAGGTGACGGTTTAGAGCGAGATGCGCAGAAGAGTCGCAAGCTGGTGAGGCGGTGTGGCTATCTTTATGTAGTTATACTAATGCTTCCACCTAACTCGGCTCGCTTAAGCTACAGCGGCTCCCAACCTTTTGTGGCAGAGTAGGTAACACTTGGAAGTGCACTACATTCCCCGGGTATCACCAGACTCCAGGGAAACTCAATCAGATATCTATTCATTCGCAAGTAAAACAAGCAAATGAACTATAAAAAATTGCAGCTCAAATACCACCTGGAAGGCCCTCGCTTACCACTGATGGTACTCGTACCCCAGGATGGAAGCCGCAGGCTTATGTTATCACCATCTGGGTAAATGAATTGACGCTGCTGAACGTTACGGCCAGAATGTGAAGGCTAATTTGTAACTTGTGCTCTTGCGGATGCCTGAAAGAGTATATAAATATACGCATATCGTCTGCATATCTAAAAACAATAATTTGGACTTTCTGTATGTACAAGTTGAATAAAAACCAGTATGTATTATAGGTTTATGCATCTCAACTGCAGGGTAAAGAACAGAATTGTTTGTAGCTGTGACATTTACTCCAAAGAAAAGAATGATGATATACCTAGTTGACGAACACCAAAATATGGCCACTTGTGCTTAATATTCATAGCAGGTCCGCTAATGTTCTTGAAAATCAGTTCAGACCTCTAGAGTTAGGATGTAGCAAAGAATCAGGCAAACATATTGTCAAGTACACAAACGGACCAACGGTCATTATCAAATTTGGTCATTTGTGTCTAACATTTTTAATAAATCATGGCAAGTTAACCAAGATTCTTTTATAACTTTCTGAGTGATATTATCATGAAAAACAGGAAGACAAACAAACAGACGGTTGAACCGATCTTCACCAAAGGTAATCATCTATTCCTCCCATCATACCTAATATCACAACAAATTTCATAAAGATCCGCCAGTAACTTTTTGAGTTATCTTGGGGAAATGCAAACAGGAAGACAAACTCCAACAAAAACATATTCTCCTTGGCGGAGGTCATAGCAAAGCCGAAAGGCTATGTGTATTTTATGGTACTTATGTAGCTTAACAGCCTGCGCTGTGTACAACCACTCTTTTTACGTGTTATTATGGCAATGTTCAGTAACATTTACCATGGGATGCTGTAACAAAGCGAAAGCGAGCACTGTATTGGCAACAGCTTCGTGCTTAATTAGTGTGTCCAGGGGGTGCCTGACCGCTCATCGTCTTTTCAGCTGCTGTTGAGGGCAGTTGTAGCGTGTTAAATTACAGATGCTGCTTGTTATGTTTTGTTTATAGTCCTTTTTTTCTCCCTTGTTTTTTTTATGTTGTTCTTATTTCAAATGAAAATAAGAAAAACTAGAACGCCTTCTGGCGTACGTAAGACCATCACCCGCTACGGGGGCAAATTCCAACGCCGTCTTTTCTGATGGCCAGTTTAATCTTGAGTTTTGGCATTTTTCACATCTAGGTCAGCCGATCCGAATCCCTGCAAAAAATTATGAACATTGCTCAACTCCGTCTCCCGCTTTTTGGGTGGAAAGACAAAAATACAAAATATAGATACATACTTACTATAGATATTCAACGAAAACATTATCACTGCTCTTTGCGGGTGATACATCACTTACATCTTTCCACTGTTTGGGATGCTGCTGCCGTAAGTTGCTTACCGATAAAATGCTGGTTTTCATCAAACTGACTTTTCTCCGAACTTACTGTGAGGAATATTGAAGAGTTTAGTACCAACCAGCACCGTTCGGGACCTGCAGGCAACTTCAGTATTGAGTTGGAATGACCGCTATCTATACGGTAATCATTGCTCCACTTTTCAGATGATTTCCTTGCAAAGTTTATAACTTCTTTGTCAATAGTTTATTTAGTGATTTTAGGGGAAAAAAAGTCGGTGAGTGTTGTAAATAAAATGCAAGTGCGATTGTCAAGTGTGCAGAGGATACACAGTGTGTAAACTGTATATTGTAGAAAAATGTCTATAAATTTCGTGAAATTTCAATTCGGAATGACATTGTTTTATTAATGTCAGTCTATTCATTCTTGCTGTAGGTGTTAGAGTTTTGTGTTGCAGATATTGAGCATACTGGTACTGGTGTGACACATACTTTGTCAGAAATTTGGGGCTCTGATATTTGTCTCGCTGCTCCGAGTCGCAGTCGATATTAAACAACCAGCGGGCTGTGTGCGTCCGGGCGACTTGAGCTTTTATTTATGTCTACGTGAACCCTATCTGTGCTGCAACGTGAAATCTTCGCCGAGCTGGGCACTTGCGGCCCTGACACAAGTACAACGAATGGCCAGAGGCCGCAGAGCTTTGACCATAAATTCTTAATTTTTTGGCTGCGAGCGTTCACCGCTGAGCATTTGTATCGTTCTAGAAGCCACGACTAATACAGAACAATAGTTAGGACCTACGGTTAAGGCACGGAGAACATACTCACGATACTTTCGTACTGGCTAAATATAGGATAACCGGGAAGGAAGATGGTACTGCTATGCCCTGGCGGATTTAACTGCACACACATCTTTCTGTGGCTTTGTTGGGAGATGGGGAGTGTAAATGTGTTCCAAAGTACAATCATGACACTGAGCGCCAACACTGAGAAGGTGTTGGTCTCATTTTTTTGCTGCAATACTTGCCCGCAACATACTCAATGACGAGTATAATGGTGTATCCCTACTGTGTAGCACTGACAAGTTCACAAGCGACGTATGTGCAGGCTAGGATTTCTTTTCTTCGCAACCCCTGAGCGCTGTCCCCCGAGATAACCTGAAGTCTGTTTCGTACGTAACCGTGAATGTATGAGCTCAAGATATCCTCAATAATGATATTCGCTAATTAAGTCCTAAAGGCACTCAGCCAAGACATTTCGTAATTTGCTCGCTACAGACGCTGTCACCTCTCACGAGCCACATCACCATACACGTCGCACGGCCGGTAGCGGTCAGTTCTACCTCTTCATTTTCAAAAGAGACCATTAAATCCAGTAGAACCAAATATAAAGCAACGGTTTTTCGCATGAAGAACTTAGTCTAAAGCGGCAATTACAAACTTCGCTCGTATATTTCAAGTCTAAAATGTCTTATTTTCCCATTACAATATTGCAGACAATCTGCTACAGGATTATTATTGAAGTTTTTCTCTCCTCTCATACACTCCTCATAAAGGCGAGTTCACGTTAGGAACTTTCGTTGCCGTCACCGCCCGTCGGCTAGCGAACGATGCCGCTACTCTGATGACTGAGTGAGCTACGGCGGGCGACGTTAGACTGCAGCAGGATATGTAATTTCGACGCCGTCGACGCAATAATCTTCGAGTGAGCTTCATCTTATGAAATGCGTGAATCACTTGGTCTTAGAAACATATTTTGGACATAAAACAGTGTTGTTTCCATATATAAACACACATTACCGAAAGAGAAGCGAGCATGTTCCAAATATCCTACAAATCTACGATAAAACGCGCATCACGCTACAGCCATGGCGTCATGGCTGCTAACTTAGGTAAATATTATATGACCATTGACCAGTGTGCCAGTATGGGTCTGCTACTTGCTACAATGTAAAAAAAATATTGGCATATTGAGACCTCGGCTTAACACAATGAAGTTACGCATGCAAAAGAAGTGCTTATATAAGCATATGCTAACTGTTTTTACCCAAATCTTTTATCAAAACTTCATAGTTCAGGCATTTTATAAAGTGAACCTAACCTACCATGCTTTTGTTTTGTAAATGAACGCAACAAGATATCCAATTGTACATGACTGGCAGTGCAAGATTTGAATTTATTCATTAGCCAAAGCTGTACATTTTTTTTGCAGTTATACTGAGTGCAAGCAGTACGTGTAAAAAATACATACTGAGCAATTCGTACTACCGTAATAAATTCTCAAACACTGCTGTTGCGTTGCCTGTCGACAATGAGTGGTATCAAAACAGTTTCTTTATTTCTATGAAATTTGACATAAACAATATTAACAATAAAATGTAAGTAGTTGATGCAAGTACACTCCTAATTTCAACCAATTTGCACTGCGAATCTATGGTTTTCTGTTAATTTGGTGTGTGGAGGACGTTCTACGCAGTAGCAACGCACCGTTCACACACCCTGTCAAATGTGAAGCCCCACGAGCCTGTCAGCAACATTTTCACTGAACGACTGATGGGCTTCAGCCAAACGAAAGTTCCTAATGTGAACTCGGCTTAACGCTCAGTTCAATCTCAGTCACGCGTGTTCCGACCTACCAGCTACTGACCCAGATTTTCATCCGTCTCTTTTTCTCAGAATCAAAAGATGTTCGTGTAAACCATGCATAGGAAGTTCAGTCAAAGTTACTGTTATAATATGCACCTATTACTGTTGACAGCCAAACAGTCAGCGCATCATACACAAAGAGAAATTGCTACTTGGCGGAACCGAGACGCGTTCGACGAGTCATCAAAGTCGATGTTTGCTTCTCCGGAACCGCAGCACGGATTTGGCCTCGTCACGCTCCATCGTGCTGCAGGTGCAGTTAGAAGCGACCAGTTTGTGTTGAGCCAACTGAAAACTCCTTTTTACGGAGTAAGACTGGGCTCTTGGCAGTCTCATAGGCAGCCGATTTAGGGTTAACTCCAGAATCTTCAGGCGACGGGTAGAAGTCCTGCACTTGCTTGTCTGGAGTTTCAGAGACTCAAGCCTCGAAAGCTTAATTTTGCTGCCCAGTCGAGCGTGCCCAAATACTTAGTTTTTTTTCTTTAACCGAAGACACTCGATTGTAGGGAGCAGAGACGCGTTAGGCGAGACTACTAAATGCAGAGGACAAAATGCCAACATCTCCTAGAACTTGAAATAAAATAGTTTCTTGTTCATTTATTTGGTGCATCGACCAGACACTTCTCTGGGCGTTCAATAGCTAGTTTCAAGAATAATAGCTTCTTCGGTCCTAACCAGTACATAGGCCTGTTGCATTCAGCGTGCTGGGTAACCCCGGGTTACCTAGTGTTACCTCCAGGGTAGCCCCGTCTCCAAAATCCGTGTCGCATAGAGCCATTTTCCGTCAATGAGACACGCCAGGGTTACCCGGTGTTACGCAAACTCGTTATCCTGCGAAATAGGTGAGTCGCGAGCGTTATAACACCGTGTTGATGCCAAGTCCCGCTACATATGTATCGAATAAATATGGTATAATTATGTTTTGCGACCAGCGAAGACATATCTTTCCTATATATTTGCTACAAATGATATTTTTTTTTGCTAGGTTATATTCGTCACAAACAAAACCAAATTTTTATTGTTTTTAGCTGAGTGTTTAGATATTTTGATTGTGCTTGTTGGTTTGTTTACGTTTTGAGCTCTTACGAAGTCGGTCTATTGAGTTTATGGAAAAAAGCCTTCAATTTTGTGTAATTCATCAATATTTTATGGTAGAAAGATCTGCAGGGACCTATCACGAAATTTGTAGAGGCTATTTCATCAATATTAGCAGTAATTACGTATAAACGTCTGTGTTTACATTGGGTTTGTTTTTGTTTTGGTTGCTTCGGGGTTACGCTTTGAGAAATCCTGTGTCATTCACCTCTATAATAGAGTTATACCGACTGAGTAACACTGCGTAACACCGAGTAACTCTGAGGCAATGTGATTATAACAGGCCTTATGTGTTCGGTTGAAACATTTGGCTGCAATCACTAAAGAGTCTCAGTGTGCAGTAGCATATTTTAAAACAAGAATATTTCTTTTATCCCAACCAGTGCACGTGTTCGGTTGGCTACAGTGACTAAAGATTCTCTGTGTTGTACGTCTGAAGAAAAAGAATTTCGCCCGTTTGTGGATGGTCTGGCGAGACTAAAGAGTTCCTCAGCTACTGATCGAAGATGCTGCCGACGCGCTCTCCAGGGCCTCGTGCTCGGCAGTGACGTCATCGGCGACAACGGGGGCATGGGACAAGCCAAAGCGAAGCCGTGCAGCAATCAAAGCTGAACTTTTGCAAACCAGAGAAACTGTGTCAGTAAAACGGTGATGAGTAATTGTGGTGCCGAGTTACGCAATAGCTGCCGAAGGGTTCAAAAAGCAAACATTGCGTCTCTAAGATATTGTGGAACTGGTACATCTCAAGCGGCGTTGATTTTCAACAGGGATAGACCGGAGAGAAATTTAAAAATATTGTGAAATTTCGGAAATCCTTTAACCAAAATCAAAGTTTTTGTGCGCTGCTGCAGATGTACTGCAATACCAAGTACGCATGTTTTCGGGCTGACTCATCCAACGAACTTCGACGTAAGTTTTATGCACTTGGAGAGGTAAATTAGCCATTATTTATTTGAGCACACCTATGCGCTGAGAGAAACTTTTTACGGACTTTTGGAATTCTATTACTACGAGTATGTCACTGAGCAATAAAACTGCAGTGCGTTGCTGCTGCGCTAAAAAAAACTGAAACACTTCAACGCCTGAACTAAAGCTGCTTTGTTGACTCCGAGTCTTTAAGGAATAAAAATCCGCGGTATTTCAGTGGATTCGGTCGTCAGAAATGACGGCAAAGATTGAGCATATGCACCTGTTCAGTGTTTATGCTTTCAGTCATAATTCTACAGCAGAGAAGATACATTGCATCCGCTATTATGTAGTAACAGTCCTAAAGCTGCCCTATCATTTTGTAAAATAGTAGATTTCGTGACGGCAAGCATGTACATACTTCTTTTTCAGAGCGGATCCAGCTGCCTTATAAAATTGATTATCGTTTATTTGCGACAAAGTTAAGTAAAAATAGCGCAGAGAAACCGTGACTATGACTCCTATAACTCATAGCTCAGCAGCTGCAATGATTTCGAGGCGGATATGCAGTATGTAGAGCTACTAGTGAACTATGTTGAAGTCCATCATTATGTTGTAAGATTTAAAAGCGAGTGGAAGAAAGGAAGAGAAAACCATTCTACAAAAAATGAATGAATTTTACCCGAGTCCTCAACAGCGGGAAGTCTTATCTAACAGAAGAAACAGCAGTGTTCATACAGAGAGGAACACCGGATGAGACGCCTGATCACAATAAGCCAAAACTCTTGCAAGTATATCACGAGTAGCTCGTCTACTTGTAAATATCTATGTATAACATCTGCCTGCGCTGCATCTAGCAACTAAACTACCTACTAATGCACTATGGAGTTGATAGCTACATTGTATAGGCTGGGCTACAGATTCTACTCCCTGTTGATTTTATCAACATCTGCGTTTGTGCGCTCAAAATTCTGCCTATCTTATCCTCATAAACAAGGGACACGAACTACGTAAATGTATAACTACAGATTTGTCTTTAAAATAGTGCTATGATCGCTGTGACTCACAACGTACTAATGTAACTGAGAACAGTATAAAACTAACAAGTGTTGGAAATGAAATTGAAGGTTTTTACTTGTACGAAGAAATAAACAACAGTAATGATATGAGTATTTATGTACATCGGTTGGACGAAATGCTATCTTTTGGGGCCAACTGGAGAGGGGAATTTCGCGAACCGTGGATTACGCTAGGGTTACGGGCCCCTCATCCCTCACCCATCCCTCCACCCCGGCGACCGGTGGTCGCCGTACTGCAGTGCTGACGTGAGCTAGACGTCAAAGCTGATGAGGAAGTGTTTCTAGCGCCGCAAGTCGCAGGCACTTGAGTTAAAGCTTCGGACCTCAATACGTATTAACAAAATATTAAATATTAATAACCTTAATTAGGAACACACTAGAGTCACAAATGCGCCTACATGTACATAGTAAATGTAAAAGATCCCTTGCAGGGCTCTTTTGGGTCAGACACTCTCGTGTAGGTAGCTAATAAAACTCTGAAGCCGCACAATGCGAGAGTTTCTGATAGTGTGTCTCTGCTCTAAAAGTTCTGCTCCTCACGACTGTCCGGCAATAAATGGGTAAGTGGTACGACGCATATGGCAATACCGCGCATGGAGCTGTGTCCTATCGACTAAAAACCTTTGATGGAAAACTCGCTAAAAATATTTTACAGTAAATACATTATAACACAGGGAAGGAGGCCCAGTTACATGCAGAGGAGGCCAGAGAAGGAGGAGGTTACCATTCAACAAATATTTGTTCGCGCTCTGTTGAAGTCTATTAGAAGAATGGATATTTTGTAGTTTTCCTATTTTTGTTTCCAAACTATATCCCGCTAAGTAATACATCAGAGTTTGTTGGTTGGTTGATTGATTGTCGGTTAGTTTGTCTTTCCGGTCCCTGTCTCGGACGTAGACAGGATACAGAGAAGTATGTCTGTGTTCCTGTTCGCGAACACGTGCGTTTCAGAAGCTCGTGATCCGTTCCCCCAGGAACAAAACTGTGCAGGAGTCCGACTGAGCTCATGAATTTCTTTGGAACAAACCGCAATGAGGAAAGAAGAAACGGTGCTTTCGTTAATGAAATTACTTGCTGCTACATCTTACTCCGTACCAGCGTTGGCCGCTACAAGTGCATTAATAACTGTTAGCACCTCAAAAGAAAGATTTTATTGAGCACTGTACGTCAAATTAGAGTACGAGTAAGTTGTTATTATTACCTGTTAAATACCTTAGCAGAAATTGTTCAGAGGCAATACTCGCGGATCGTAATACATCTAAGCCAGGGGTTCTTAACCGTTTCTATGACCGGCATCCCTTGAAAACTTTCAATATGTTCTCGCACCTCCTACAACATTGGTACTCTTATGAAGGTAGAAATTGGAATATACGCCAATTTATGCAACATTTTTATTAAGTCAATTTTAGATTGTTATGGAAATAATTCAAGATTTCGGAGACCTAAAGGGCCATCTCCCTTGACACAACCTTAACTGAGACGCGAACAGATATTGCAGTTACATACATGCACAAACACACACGGTACTGTTGCCTAAACATTCTCGCATTTGCTTGGCTGCAACTAGTTAAGCAACAAGTAACATAAATGTGACGCAGTGACAGCAGATGACGGATACCTGAGGACACATACAGTAGACGAACGGAATGATACAATCAGTGAAGCTTACAAACACCGCATGTTACACGGCCATTGTAGGGTCAACTTTACTGGGTTAGTGATTCGTTTTCAATTTTACTAACCCCGGATCTTAACAATGTCCTTAACATGTCTCCGGTAAAGGTAAAGATATAGACAGATATAGACCAACTGGCCCCAGAGGAGTAAGTACGGCTGCAGTCGACTATGAATCGTTAAACACTATGGCGTCATCGAAGGAAGGTTCAATGACACTCGCCCCCTACTCACCTCATCTCTGAGGAAGATAAGTGCCCCCACTGCAGCTGAGCATACCTACATATATTGTGCTGACTCAGTGCAATCACCGTTGCAAAGAGCTTGTATGTCTGACTTAGCATCGAACGTAGTTCCACCAGCGCTTGACTTCAGCACGCAAGTGTGCCGCTACCGCGAGTTATTTTTTATATTGGAAAAAGAAGGCAACATGGAAAGCATCTTGAAAATAATACAGTTGCTAACGTCATGTTGCTGCATCAGGTGTGCTGTTCTGCACCCCGACGTGCGCGCAGCTCTGCTTGAGAACCAAGGAATTGTGGCATCGACGTCGACTGGATTCGAACGGCATGACAACTAACTCTATTCATTTTAATTAAAATTCACATTTTTTTACTGAAAAAGAGTCCAAAGGTAGTGTGAAAGTGTGTCCTAAAATGTTATGGGGTTAGGAGCACTAGAACCCCCCTAAGAGGGTCCAAAGGGGCGGGGGTTTGAGGATCGAAAATATTTATCCTGGACCGATTGCTCTGAAATTTGATTTGCACAACATATGTAGTTTTGAAAAATAAACATTTTGTTCCTACAACTTTTGCGATTTAGACTTTAGTTTTTGAGATAGTGGGAAATATATATATATCTTCTACTATATAATAATTCACGTCGTGATTTTATTTATTTATTTATTTATTTATATATTTATATCTTTCCTGTCACGCTCTATGGGAATATGATAGGAGAAAATTCAGATTTCATTCAAATGGCGAAAAAAAGTTGGTACTTGGAATAGTTGAGTGTACAGTATCAAGTTAAGTA
>LQNS02278091.1:12359518-12373183 GCA_001587735.2 Parhyale hawaiensis | reverse complement strand
ACCACCTGATGAGTGCCACTGCACGCTAAACCACCTGATGAGTGCCACTGCACGCTAAACCACCTGATGAGTGCCACTGCACGCTAAACCTCCTGATCAGTGCCACTGCACGCTAAACCTCCTGATCAGTGCCACTGCACGCTAAACCACCTGATCAGTGCCACTGCACGCTAAACCACCTGATGAGTGCCACTGCACGCTTAACCACCTGATGAGTGCCACTGCACGCTAAACCTCCTGATCAGCGCGAAACAACATGGTAAATCCTACCGCACTCTAAACCATATGATAAATTCTACAGCACTCTAAATTTCATAATAAATTTTGCCGCACCCTAACCCACAAGGTAAATCCTTCCCCACCCGAAACTACACGGTACCGGTAAATCCCCCAACGCGCTCAACCACACCCGAACTTACAGGACACATCCCTTCGCACGATACACCGCAAGTTACACTAGAGCGGCAGTCCGAGGACGTAGACGTCCGACAAGCAATGCGATGCTAAAAGACAGAAAGACAGACAAATTGACCGACAGATCAGTACAAATATTGATTCACACTTTCCTCGTGGCATCCTTAAGATTCAGTATAAATATCATAGAAATCCGTCCATAGCTTTGTTACTCAAGTATCTTTCTAACAGACAAATAATAACAAATACCGAGAGCACCTTAACCTCCTTGGTTGAGGTAACCCCGCGATGAATTTCACCATACGCTATGGCGACCGTGAAATTTGTACCGTACGAATGGAATAGCAAACTGGAATGCAGTAGAGAAAAAATACGGCATATGAAAGTGATGAAATTGAGCTACAAACAGCTCTTGTATGTCCATGCCGAGGCCACATATACATTCGCACGAGCAACTGGAAGCGATAATGGGCATCTCATCCGTCGTCCTGAAATATATTTTAAATCGGTAGCATAGATACGGTAGCATGAACCATATGCGAGCTTAGCATATCCTGATCACATTGTCATTGGGAATGTATGATGTGGTCCAGCATTTGAAGTCTAAGCATTGTTTACAAGCGTGTGTGTAGGTGTGTGTGTAGGTGTGTGTATGTGTAGGTGTGTAGGTAGGTGTGTGTGTGTAGGTGTGTGTGTAGGTGTGTGTGTAGGTGTGTGTGTAGGTGTGTAATTAATGTTTACAAGGCTATTTTGCTGCTTGTAAGTTTTACTATTGCTAAATAGTTTATCGAGTTCGTTCGTGGGTCTTCATGATAATTTACTACAACTCACGGTAATCTAACGTTTGATAATTGACTTAGTTAAAAGTTACTTTACGTACTAGGAAGAAATTTGTTTCACAACAATTTGCGTCAGAAACTATAGAAATTAGGTCTTGACTGGAGTCCATGACGAAATACTCTTCACGTCTAGTGTGCAGGGTTGGGATGTGCGACTTATCAGTGGTAATTTACGACCAACAGTTGGAGCACTGCCTCTGTAACATTCAATTTTCAACGAGGGATGAGCATTTTCACTTCATATTGTGCAATTTTTGCATCAGTTGTAACATGAAATATTGACGAATTCAATAGGTATCCATGGAATTTGAAATGGTAGACATTTATGGTAGATGATAATCATTTCGATAATAAGACTTTTGAGTGGATTTTCTGGCGTGTTACTTGGTGAACTGAAGATCAATCAACGAGGTGCAGAAGCACACTCACGGCTAAAACGAAAGAATCAAATAGCGGCAGCGAACTGCTTCGTGACCAGATCAAAGCAGCAACTGACGTCACAGATCGCTGCAGACAGTCATAGGAGTCGATGTTTTCATAACGGGAAACCAGCTGACGTCACTCGGAGCTTTGATTTGGTCATGTTAGATTATACTGTCTTTAAAGGATTCATTTTGGTCATCGCAGGATCACGACCACGAAAATGAAGCTAGAACTAGTGATGAAGTAACTTCTTAGCCTAAGTTTAGATTGCCCTATGACACGCAGTGGTTTCCTAACTGATCAGTCTAGACCCCTTCTAGATTTGTCAATCATTCGCGATTTTCATTCTGAGCGAACGCAGAGTGTGTCTGTTGACAGCATTTTGAGCGCCTCAGTCGGAGTGGTGTCTGGCGTCCCTCAGGGCAGTGTGCTTGGCCCACTGTTGCTTGTTCTCTATACGAGTGACATGTTCTCTTCACTCGAAAACACGTTGATCAACTATGCCGACGATTCCACTTTGATGGCAGTGATACCTGCTCTCGCCTGAGTGATGCTGTCGCTCAGCCTCTGAATACGAATTTGTCGCGCATTAGCGCATGGTGCTCAGCCTGGAGTATGAGGCTGAATGCCAGTAAGACCAACTCAATGATTATAAGTCGGTCTCGGACACTTGTACCGCAGCATCCCCAACTGGAGATTAATGACACTTTACTTCAGGAGTCTAGCTCCTTGGAGATTATTGGTATTGTCTTTGATGAGACGCTTACTTTTGAGCCGCATATTAGGGGGTTGGTGTCGCTTGCTTCCACTAAGATTGGGCTTTTGCGTAAGGTGAATTCTGTGTTTGGTGATAGTCACGTTGCCCGCAGATGTTTTTATGCGTTTTTGCTGCCTGTGTTGGAGTATTGCTCACCAGTCTGGGCTGCAGCTGCTGACATTTACTTCCGTCTGATGGACCGACTTGTTAGTTCTGCCAGCAGGCTGTGCGCTGATTATGATCTAGTGAACCTGTCCCACAGGAGAAGAGTAGCAGAGCTATGTATGTTTTATAAGGTGTACAATAATGAGCGGCATTGGTTGTATTCTTCTCTCCCTGCCTCCAAGGTTTTTGGGAGAGAGACTCGTGCTGCGCGCGGAGCGCACTCTTTCACTTTGGAGGCTGTCAGATGTCGAACTAATCAGTTCTGTCGGTGCTTTGTGATCTGGTCGGCTAAGGTTTGGAATTTGTTGCCGGCATCGGCCTTTGGTCGTATTGGCCTGCAGGCGTTTAAGTCAGCTGTGATACCAAAAAACGACCTAAAGGATATCGTCGCAAAACCCGAAGGGCCACAACGTTCTACGAAGTAAACCCAACATAATGGACAGGCACCCTCGAGTTCGCACTTCAAAATTATTATCATTATTTCTCTCGTTAGCATCGTCATAGACCCAGAGTGTTCTAGTGTTGGATGTATGCATTATGCTACATTTAGGTGAAACCTGTGTTACAAAGGATATAGAAAAATCACTGTTTTATCAATTTTAATGAACTACGTAACGTAAATACAATCAAAGTTGTAAAATACGCTGACTAATTCAGAATACTAAAAACACGAAGAGTTAATATATTATTAACTGATATTCCCTATATGAGAGAATTTTTCTAAAGCATAGCTATTCTTGATTTGAAAAGTTATTACCTCCGCCAAGGAGGTTATGTTTTCATCGTGTCTGTCTGCCTCTTTGGCTTTCTGTCTGTCTATTCTGTTTGTCTGTCACCAAGATAATTAAAGAAGTTATATACCGATTTGGACGAAATTTACAGGGATGGTTAGGTATGTTAGGCGGAACAGATGATTAACTTTTCGTGAAGATATGTCCATCCGTTTGTTTGTTTGCCTGCCTCATTTTTCTCAATGCCATAACTCAAAATGTCATGGATGGATTTTTTATAAAATTAATATGAGTTGTTAGGTATATAACAAAGAGTAGGTGACCAAATTTTGGTAATGATCCGTTTGTTCGTTCGTTTGTCACTGTTTTTAATTTTATGCTTGTAAGCACAATGACTCGAAAAATTATTAATGGATCTTCATGAAATTTATATGGGTTATTGTTCATGTTAAAAGACATAAATGACTAGATTTTGCTGCGGATCAAGTTGTTCGTTTGCATGTATGACTCATGTTCGTCATAACGCTTGTTAGCTGTATAACTCAAAAAGTTATAAATGGATCTTCAAGAAAATTGCACAAGCTGTTATCACTATGAAAAAGCACAAATAATTAGATTTTGGAGTTTATACAAAGAAAATTAGGGTTTCTGAGCCAATTTGAATTTTTTGCTACCGTTGCCTTGCTTGGCGGAGGTATGCGCTCTCATAGCGCTCCAGTTTAATAAGCACTTCTCCATTACTGCTGCCCGTCAGTTGTTCAAATTACACCAGATTTATAAAAAAGTACTGTATATTTTTAGAGGTTGTAATTTTATTTGTCAAGAAATTTTGACTAAGTTATGAATTACGAAACTAGCGAGATTTAGTTAAGGTCCCCATTAAAATTTACTCTAATGCTAAAAGAAAACTCTACTTCTGAAAAAATAAGTATTATTTCAGAGACTACTAAGCAGATCTTTCGTTACAAATGTGTAAAAACTTATGTATCATGCACATTGATTCTTTAAAATATTATTTTAATACTGCATGCGTAGGTGCATTGTTGCAAAATTTATTTTCAGCCCTTAAATACGAAACAGGGAAGCAGAAATAGAGGCTTTCTTTAAACAGACCCCCAGGGGGGGTTTTTGGTCGACCCCCTGGGGTCTACGGGGCTCCATAGACCCCATATAGGGAACCACAGCGAGGCATGGCACAGACTATACACAGTACATGATGGTCCACATCCGTCAACAAACAGATAAATACACATCGGTCTTTATTATATCGTAGATAATAAAGACCGATATGTATTTATCGGTTTAGTTTGTTTGTTTATTTATTCATCTGTTTATCCACTTTCTGTCACGCTCTAACAAGACAGATAGGCGGAAATTAGCCCAAGTTGGAGGCTCTGGTCGTCCTCTCAAGTTCCATTGAAAACTGATCTGTAGAAAATAGGCCGGGTTGCAGAAGATGGCAAACGTATCTTAATCAGGGACAGTTGATATTCAAGCAAATTCTCGCAAATTTAATTAAATGGTCGATGAAACAGCTTTCGCTGAGCAAAAACCATTGGACCTGCATTGGCTAGCCTACCGTATCCACAAAACCGAATCTAAGCTATTACTTTGGGCGTTGCTGATCGGGCTGCAGTAAGCCACGTTTTTTCTCCATTTCAGAGAAAAAAGTTTCGATACTGATCGACTGTGAAGCCGTAAACGCCCTTCTCAGGGTGTTAGGTTAGCTGTTGTAATAATGAAAGTTTGATCAATGAATAATGTCATTACAAATTCTTCGCTGTCATTTTATGACAGTGCGGGCCCTCTAATCTATCATAAAATGCTCTCTAAAGCCGTGAGCAGACGTGCGACATCTTCGCTGATTTCGGTGGGAGAAAATTGTCGGATCGTCAAGCTTGGCACGACATTTCGTGCACAGGTAGCGAGAGAGTATGGTTCTTGCCGTTGCAATGCCTTAGGGTAGAGTTATTAGCAGTTGCATGAGATGGAAACGGCAGATGTTAGCTTATTATTTTTCGCTTGTTTGCCCGCCACTTTTATTCATAGTCCATAATACTCAATGACTGAAAGTTTTGTATGGTCTTGCCTTTGTAAACAAATATTGACATATACGATTTCTGCTAGCCAATATCGTTGTAACTGAGCCAAATTTAATGATATGCTTTTGGCACTGCAATTGGAATCGCCACCCTTCAAAGTTTTAAGAAAAACTGAGGCGTTCATGAGTAGCAGGGAATAGATGACAGGGAAAGCAGGACTGAAAGCTGCTTTGAAATGCACAAAAGCTACGAAAAAGATTGGCCCAGACGCATCCTGCTGAATGCGCTCCCCAGACAACTTCCTCACCGAGTCTGATAGAGCATTCGTTGGTGAAATGCGTCTTTGAGCAATTTTTGCTTCTCATCTGCATTAGCCTTAACTAACCTAGGGTAATAAAAACGGCATTTTCATAATTTTTAGATTAAATTAGATTAGATTGGCGGCAGTAGACGAACCAAAAGGCCCATACCCAAAGAGACACCAGAACTTACACCCCGGCCCTCAATGCCATATAATGATGTAAGGAATTCATTTATGAAAACGAAACATAAGTAGAGTTGTCAAAATTGGTTATCTGTGTATGATAATCGATTCTGGAAGTCTTCAAAATGATGTGAACATTACTGCACCTTCCTGAAATTTGAGAATCCTAATATAATAAAAAGCTTCGGGTATGTATTTATTTACTAGAGTGCCCGCGCTGTCAAAAATGACAGCGAAGAATTTGAGACGACCCGTCTTCAATTCTTATGCCTCTGTCATTAATATGCTTCTGAAGGATCTGCTACAACAGCAGACTCAAATTAATGAGAGATAAGTGCTCTTTCTTTCAATTCATCTAAGAAGCACAATCGTATCCCATCTTAGGTCACATGTGGAAAACATTTTGCAATAGCAAGCACATAGCATAAGCGAATTCAAATAAATTTCCCGCTGTATATCCGTGATACCGAACAAGCCTTCAGTGTATAGAAGATTTTGTGTTGAAGTAAATATCTGCTCCGTCAAAGGAGGACAGAAAGCTGAAAGAAATAATGTCTACTGCCCGTGAAAAATTATCTCCTCGTCTGCCTTCGTTAGTCAGCTACTGACTTTATACGAGGTAAGCTGAGATAAAACATATGGCTCGATGTATGGAGAAGATTATAAAATAAGACTGCATGGCTGCGCTAAGAGAAGCTGTAATATCTTTATTGTTTCAATTCCAAGAAGTGTTTCAAGCAAGAAGTGCATTGAGATAAAGGAATAAGGATCTCATTTTTGCCAGCTTCTGCAACCTGGCCATCGATCTCTATGGAAATGCAAACTAATTACAAAATCTGTAACCTCGCCTACTTTTAGAGCGTGACCCAAAATGTACAAATATCCTAATATAATAAAACTCTTCGTGCATTTATTTCGTGTCCGCATCTTAATGAAACAGATAGGCGAAAAATAAGCCAGGTTGCAGATTCTGTAATTAAGTTGCGTTTTCATACAGATCGATGACCAGGTTGCAGAAGATTGCGAAAGTGGGATCCTTATCCCTTTATCTGAATGCCTTCTTTCTTGAAACACTTCTTAAAATTTAAACAATGTATTTGGAGCTTCTTTTAGCGCTGCCATGGAGTCTAATTTTATAATAACTTTCTCCATGCATCAAAACAGATGTTTTCTCTCAGGTCGCAACGTAGCACAGGCAGAGCGATGACATTTCACGGGGCAGCAGACACAATTAATTCCTTCAGTCTGCTGTCTTCCTTTCTCTGACGGAGAATTTTCGCTTCAAGAGAAAAAGAAACTTAGATGTGCTGAAGTCATATCCTTTGGTATCTATGATACGCAGCTGCTTGCTGATGTAAAAGTTTTTCTTCTCTTCTTCTAAGTTGGGGGACGAATGTGCTGCTATAGATGAACTGACATAGAGAGCACTCATCTCTTATGACAATTTGAGTTGGCCTTTGTTGCCTATTCTCCAGATGCATATTAGTAAGTGAAGTATGTTAAACCAAGACGGATCTTCAAAACTTCCTCGCGGTCATTTCTGACAGAGCCGATACTCTAGACCAAAAACATATAGATATATAAAAAAGGCATAAATAAATCTCAATATTGATTTCGCTCTGAATACCGATGATGGAGCCAACTCTTGCAGAAGAAATCATGCCCCACACTATCACACTACCCCCACCAATCTTGACTGTTTTCTTGACACATTGAGGAGACAGTCGCTCACCTGTTTTGCGGCGTACTTAAATGTTGCGTCAGAACTTAATACTAAGAGGTTAAACTTGGATTCGCCCCTGAAATGAATTGCATCTCATTGTGCGTTAGTCCAAACAACACGTTCTCTCGCAAACTCCAGACGTGCCGTTCGGTTTCACTTTGAAACGAGAGGCTTTCTAGCTGGAACCCGGGTAAGCGATCCTACATGTTGTTGCCTGCAAGAAAGTGTTTTTCTTGAGATCTCAGATGTTATTATGTGACTCTTCACTAAATTTACAGAAAATTTATAAAGCAGCTTCAAAAGTCCTATGGAGATATTATAACAACTTTGCAATCTTCCCTTTGCGTTGTTTTTGGAGGTCTACCGATGTTGGTCTTGCATCTACCGTTTTATCTGTATTACAGCTGCTTAGTACACGGTGAGCGACACTTTTAGACTTTCGGACAGTATCAGTAACGTCTGAAATGGACTTGTTTTCCAATTTTTGGCAATAATAAGGTCTTTTTCTGCAATAGAGAGTGTTTTGCGTGTTGAAGTCACCTTATTGCTTGAAACTGGTTTAATGATATCGGAATGCCGTCTTCAATTTCGAGGTGCTCTATTGAGTGTCTTAAAAAGAATTAAGCAAATTTTTACCATCGTTCTTGACTTTTCGCAAGGTCTGAATGCCTTCGTATCTTTTCAGCCTCAAATTTTTAGGAAACTTAATATGTAAAACCTCGTAGTTTTGTATTTAATTTATGCATGACCTCATGTTTATTGGGTAAAAATTCCATTACGATTTACTCATTACTTTATAAGTAATAAACTGGTTTGTGTCGTTCCTATAGTATGGCCGCTATTATACGTCTTACGTTTTTTCGTGTGGTTCACAGTCCTGTCATTGACGTAATGTAACAGTGGTAGAGTCGCTTTTAAAATACGGCTGTACTGCCCAGTTTCGAGGAAAGCGACCAAGTCATTTGGCCGATGTTCATTGCGCTGTTGCAATACATTGCCAGCGCGAAAGTTATAATAGGTTCTACTAGTAAGATAATTCAGAGAGTGAAAATTCATTGAGGATAAAAACTTGCAAGAGTAGGTAAGTTACATTACCTATGGCTTATGAACGATGCACTAATCGTGCGCTTTGCAAAGTTTTTCTTGGTTCATTGTGTGTCTCTCTCCTCGAATCAAGCCGTTGGTTCATTATTTGTGTCTCAAACAACACGTGTACTTTCGATCATCCACTCTTAATTATACACGTCTTTCAAGTACTGCATTCCTGATTGGACGAGCTTTTTTACTACAATGAGTGGTATTAAAATGCTGGTTGCAATGTCCGTAGATTTCAATACCTGGAATTTTTTCCCATCAACGATATTAGTGTGATTCTCCGCAAAGAATAATTTTGTAATTCATTTCACCACGACTTGTCTTTTTTTGTACATATCAAAATGGGCAAGCATTTGGGGTGATAATGGTACAGGTGGGACATATTGGGGTGACAATTATTGTACAGGTGGAAAAATCTGGGTGATAATAATTGTACATGTGGAAAAACGGGGGTGACAGTTGTGTAGAGGGTTTGATCTAATTACTAATTAACTTAACCAAACCTAACCTAGCCTTACCTACCCTAACCTAGCCTTAACTAACCTAACCTAGCCTTGCCCAACCTAACCTAGCCTTACCTACCCTAACCTAGCCTTAACTAACCTAACTTAGCCTTGCACCACCTAACCTAGCCTTACCCAACCTAACGTATCCTAACCTAGCCATACCTAACCTAACATAACCTAACCCAGCCCTACGTAACCTAACAATACCTAACCTAACCGAACTTAACCGATGAACTAACTTCGTTTTTTCCCAGAGGGAGCTAATTTCGTCGCCATTTGTTTTAATTGGGATTTAGAGAAAACCAGACCTTGCTTCCCTAACCTTACCTGACAGTTTGAAAGAACGTGTAATTACCCGACTTTTTGGATCCAAGCAATTTTCGTCCGACGTTTCTAACCCGACTTTTTTTTAAATTCTAATACCCAACGAAATTTGCACCGAAAGTTAGGTAACCTGGCCTAACCTAACCTACTCTAACCTAACCTGACCTTACCTGATCTAACCTAACATACTCCATAATAACCTAACCTACTCTACAATAACCAAACCTGACCTAACCTACCCTAAGCTGACATCACCTAACCTACCCTAAGCTAACCTAACTTAACCTTACTTAGCCTTACTTAACATTACCCAACCATACCTAACCTTACATCACCTAACCAAACCTAATCTAAGATATTTAAGGGGGAAATTATACAACTGGATATACTGGGGCGACAATGTACAGGTGGGATTTCTTGGGGTAATAATTATTGTACATACGGGATTTTGGGGTGACAACTGTCCAGGAAATCCAAATGGACAACAAGCGTCAAATGGCGCCTAAAATGAATCGAATAAAGAACACTGTACTTTTGCATGATGAAAACAAAGATTTTTGTGACGTCGCAATCAATCAGTGCAGTTGGCCTTACTGTGGTGAGGAACCTGCTGATTGTAGCTATCATTTGGCCACGTGAGAGCACAAGGGCTGTTTAATCATTAAGTTTAGCCGCCCCGTCCACTGTGGAAGACCTCAGCAATGCAGCAGAATATAGGCTAAGCCCCACCCCCGCATTCACGTTTCAAAGACAGCTGTTACTACGAAAGGTGACTTTGACCCACTCTGTGGTCGACAAGTTACTCGGCATGGGATGCCAAACTGTAAAAAAGCAATGAGTTCGATACTACTGGTGACTACCATGCACTCCGAACAGAAATGGTGGATTAATTTCAGCGGTTAATTCACAAAGCTTAAAATGAAGTAGAAACGCAAATTTCTTAATTCTAGTTTCAAGAGTGATATCCCAAGAAAATTAGGGAACTAGAGCATTCTGAGAGCGCATACCTCCGCCAAACAAGGCAACGGTAACGAAAACTTCAAATTGGCTTTCAAACCATGATTTCTTTGTGTCAACTCCAAAATTTGATCATTTGTGCCTCTTGATAGTATTAACAGTATCTGTAATTTTCTTGAAGATCTGTTCCTAATTTTTTGAGTTATGCTACTA
Organism: Parhyale hawaiensis; assembly: GCA_001587735.2. Lineage (NCBI taxonomy): Eukaryota > Metazoa > Arthropoda > Malacostraca > Amphipoda > Hyalidae > Parhyale > Parhyale hawaiensis. The sequence goes on along the minus strand of LQNS02278091.1, from coordinate 12,362,510 downwards.
ACAAGCATTATTATAAACATTAATCAAACATGCAAATGAACCAACCGAACTGCACCAAAATTTAATAATTTACGTCTCTTAATATTACTAACATTACTAACAAAGATCCATTCAAAACTTTTTGAGTTATTGCGCTAACAAGCATAAAATCAAACACGGCGACAAACAAACGAACGAACAAGCAGATCATCACAAAAATTTGGTCATTTATTCTTCGTAATAAACCTAATAACTCATATAAATTTGATAAAATTCGTCGATAACATTTTGAGTTATGGCATTGACAAAAATGAGGCGGACAAACAAACAAATACACCAACAAAGAAACGGATGAACGGATCTTCATCAAGAGTTCATCATCTGTTCCTCCTAACATACTTAACAATCCCTGTGAATTTCATCAAAATCTGTGCATAACTTTTGGAGTTATCTTAATGACCGACAGACAGAATAAAACAGACAGACAAATCCGACGAAATCATTACCTCATTGCCTGAGGTGATTAACTATGAGTAGAGCAGTGCTGCGAAATAAAGTGTGTCTTCTTGGCTCGGCAAAGTCCAGCTCAGTTAAGCTCACAAGGCTTCACTTGGCTTAAACTTGCAGGAACGGCGTTAGCTCTGCTGCTGTCAGACGCGTTACAAGGATTCGAAACAACAACCCGATTGCGTATACAACGGCTGAATTCTCCTCCATTTTACGGAGAATGATTGAATATTCGTAGGTCTCACGAGTACTGCAGTACGGGCTTACACCTCAAACTTGATTCAACGCGACAAAAACAGCGGTTTTGTATAAAGTACCGGACAAGATCAAGTATACTTGGGTTAATGTCACTAGTCAATCAATGATGCCAAAAGTGGCGTCCTATAAACTAAGTTTAACTAACACTTTAGTTCGAGTCTCGAGGGATCTCAATTCAAATTTGTCGCGTGTTCCATTAGGCCACTTCCCTTCGAGTGATGTATGACCAAAATAATTTTGAGTGAAGTACTTAATGCGGTTTCAGAATTTTATGGAGCAATAATTACCATTGCTAAGTGTGTACGATTGAATTAGTCTCTTATATTGAATTTCACCCATGGGTAAGTTAGCCGCTGATTTATCGTACACGCAGCAGCTAGAGCTGGGCGGCAGCTGGCCTCGCCCCTACCACTGAAGTATGTGGCTCATTTGATGCGAGCCACGCAATGCCTGTCTTATTTTCCCTTCTGTGATGTTCATGCGAGATAGTCCAGCAGCACAGACTGGGGAGACAAGGCGCTTTCGATTATCCCCCTGTAACCTTTCTGCTTTCAGTGCACTTTAAATGAAAACGTGTTTTTGCTACCAAATAGCAAGTTGTTTGTTGTACGGAACACTGGAAAGAAAAGGGTCAAGCTAGAAAATCTAGCCCGCTTAGCTTCAACCGGCTCGGAATTCAATTCTGAGCGTTCTATTCCTCACAATAGATCGAGTTTCAGACGTTAATCGCAGCTCATTTCCGCTTGAGACAACCTCAAACTTAGTCTTCAATCCAAGCGCAATCGGCTTGCAAATAAGCGCCTGAAACTTTCCCAAAAGTGACAAAACGAAGGCAGCGAATTAAATTCTTGACAACTAAAATGATCGTCGGGCTGTACGTTGGTCTACGCCGCTCATATCTGGTGATTGGTCTTCCCAAGTCAGGGTCTGATGTGGTTATTTGCTTATTTGCTCCAGGCCGTTTTATTTTATTATTTTTTTGTTGCCGACCGCAGCATCAGAAATTTAATCAGATATTTCAAGGTTTGATTAGACGATGAGCTGGGTTATGATGCTAACGTTGGGTTCGTCTACATCAGGCAATGTGAGGTTACGTTACAGCGCGTTAGCTTAGACAGCGTTTGGTGTCGCTAGGCTAGGTTACGTCAGGTTACATTACATTAGGTGAAAATAAGTTGCAGCATGCCAAGTTAGGTTAGATCAGAGTCGTTTAGGGTAGATTGCTTTTCTTTGTAAATCCAGCATAAGGGAAAGAAAAAAATGTAGTAAGGATCATCGGCCACCGACAGCCGGAGAGGAGCCGCAAAATATCACGTAGTGCTGTTATCACGACGTGCCCCTATGACTGCCTGTATAGGCACACAAAATAGCCGAATGCTGTGGACCTCGGCGCAAGGGGTGACAGACGGCCGGAAGTGCCCACCTATGACATTCCTTACCTGTAGGCTCGATACTGCTCAAAACGTCTCAAAGATGTCTGAAAAACCAGCACTTTTATTCTTTCCTTTCCTTCCTAAAGAACGTCACGTGAGGCGCTGTGCTGCATGCGCTCACAAAGTGATGAAAGTTGCATACTTGACAGCATATACTTCAAAGGATCAGTTTTTGTAAAGTTCTTCCTGAGCAGCGGTAACATCCTGTACCTATTAGCATAAATAAACTTATGTAGCCACTACGCACTTGCATGCTGCCAGTAAGGCTTATATTGCAAAAAAATAAAAAAATTAAGGGAAAATTCCGCAGTGATGTAATGCTCCCAGTGTATTAAAGCATATTAGGCCGTAGTAACTGCGTTTGCAAGCGCTCATAGAGATATTTTATTTTTTAGCTTACGCTCGAAAAAGAAAGAAATCATTAGTTTTCTATGACAAACTACGATGCCCTTTAAGAAAACGTAGTATTTGAACGGTAACTGTATTATTTATGGAGGCCATATTCGTTTGTTTCGGTTCCAGAGACCTGTTTGGAATGAATTTAGCAAAGAAATTCATCAGTTTATCCGAGATGAATCATAACTTACATGTAAATATATTCTAGTTGTAGATTTCGTACATATTGATGAATTAGATGAGAAGCAAGACATTCAAAATAATAAATATATTGTAGACTAACTAGTAAAATTTAACGTTTCAGGACCAACGAATCCCATCATAAAAAAATATCCACAAGCTGTAAATAAGAATTCCTTTATTTAATGCATAAGAGAGCATGGATGTGTTCGGAGGAGGTCTAAAAAGCGAATGAGCAG
>LQNS02278091.1:12311091-12325831 GCA_001587735.2 Parhyale hawaiensis | reverse complement strand
GTAGATATGATACGAGGGAAATGAAGTCAAGTCTCTAATTTACGCCTATCTATTTGTGAAGAGCGTGACACACACACACACCCACACACACACACACACACACACACACACACGTAGATACAAGCGTATTAATATATAGACTAGTGGCCCGTGCCGTCATTATAAATGACGGCAAAAAATTAACACTTCACCAAAACCCGCGCCGTCTTTTGGGCTTCCTCATTTTTCCCCCATCTAATACTGAAGAAAAAGATTGCAAGGTACCCAACTTTTTTTTTTTCGCCGAAGAAAAAGATTGCAAGGTGCCCCACTTTCTTTACATTTTGAAATCTGAATTTTCTCCTATCTTATTCCCATAGAGCGTGACAGGAAAGATATACATATATAAATAAATAAACAAAAACACGACGTGAATTATTATATAGTACTGATAATAACAACGGTCAACGCCTGAAGCTCAATTCAACTGGTCGGCACCAACGCACCGTTTGCAGTTCCTGGTAAATTTAGTTGGGTGGGATTGGATTAGATCGACTCTGACGACTCAATCGAATGCATCTTAAAAAGATTCTCTGAGTCTTTGACTTCCCACTTAGAATTTTTCATATTACGCAAAAATGCGTCTCATTCACACGGGTCTGGCGCGTTTGCTTAGCCAGCGACTTCAGAACTTTGAGGCTTCAGTTACCGGATTCTAAAGCATGCATTTTGGTTTTGCCACTTTGACATATGTTGCATTGGTGCGGAGGAACTCTATTACATTGAACAGCCTAAAAACTTTATTTTACGGAGTCTGAGCAGAAGAAATTTGAGGTAACGCCTGAAACGCAATTTTGCGAGTCCAATCCATTGCACTAAGCAGTATGATGATTCACAGAAATGGCGCATCGAAGTAAAAGAATTGCCGTCAAATCGGGCCTGCCTTAGCTAAGGCCGCTAATCAAAAAAGTTTGGATTCAGTGTTGGAGCAGTCGTATGACTGGAAACTTATGTCCAATCAGGGGAAAAATTCCACATTGTAAAAGCAGCTTCAGTCACTACTGGTCAAAACTTTAATGATCAAACAAATCAAATGCATTCAGAGATAACTTTAAACTGTATTCTGATCCATTGAGGCAAATTGTACAGTTTTTTTTTTTTTGCCATCACAACTATGCTGGTGTTGTTGCAGATGTGTTGGTTTTACGGCGCGTCAACGAGATTGATTCTGCCATTGATGAAAGAAAGGAAGTTTTAGTGAGAAAACTGTAAAAAATACGTAGGTAATAAAACAAGTTCGAAAACTACAGTTAATGTATATTTTATCGATGAATAAAGATAATGCTAATGATGCGAATTCCATCACCGGGTGACAGATATGCAAATGATGTGTCAAAATTACGTTACATTGAAGCATAAATAAACCCTAATATTAGCAAGCAGTGGATTGTTCATTTCACTGATTTTCTAAGCTTCTCGCGACCGATGCTACAAGCTCTTGAATCAAAATTAATAAAACTAATTTATCGAAATATCAGTGGAAGTTTAAAGGCAGAAACGGTAGCAGTTTGGTTGTAATACTTTCCCGACATAGCACGTTAATATCTTTTTCGTATTAAGTAAAACAGAAAAGGTGACGCTCTGTTTACCCTCATCTCGTCACTGTGCTTGATTGAAGACTATTCAACAAATTGCGGGACTCCTCAGGGGGCATAGGCTGGGCCATAGGCAAGGCCTCCTAGAGTACAGGCCTGGGTCTCGTTCTGATGACGTCACGAGAATGGTCCATCACGCTCCATCTGCACATGGCAGCATATGCTTCCTGATTAAGCAAATATGCAGTATTATCGAATAATTACAGTTTAGCTATGGAATAAAATGATAAATAGTAAAAAATTTAAGATAATTGTACGAGTGTACATTAATACATAAAATATATTATCATTAACAGCTGCCGAACATAGAAATCGGCTACCTTTATTACTGAATTATCAGGCTAATTACACGTAGAGATAGCGCTAAATAAAACCCACTAGGGCTGCAAGCTATATGTGTATTTAATCTATGGCTAGATTGAATCTATGGCCTTGCTGTTTTCAAGTACAGAGTGTCAAAGTCTTTAGATCTAAATGCCACCTTATGGCATAACTTACAGTCATTACCTGAAACAAGTTCGCTGTGGAATTGACTAATATCAAGAAGATCCCTTCCTCCAATGCAGAGGTCGGCAACTCCGATTACGTTACTATGGCAAAGTCGGTACGATGGTATGCTCGAATTCATCTACAAAATCCATAGATTTTTGAAAAAAATGTTAGACCAAGGCATCATTACTGATTCGATTTACAGCTCTCTTTACAACTCAGATGCTTCCCCTGGAGTCATGTACGGGCTTCCAAACGTACACAAAGCCGGTGCCTCTTTACGGCTAATTTTAACTGCACATAAAACACCGTCCTACCCCATTGCAAAATTCCTCATTTCAATACTTGAACCTTTAACAACCAATCAGTACACTTTGCGCAAATCATATGACTTTCGAGACCGAAACAAAAACCTCCAATAGCCTCCCAATGCCTACTTAGCCCGTTTTGACATCATCTCTCTTTTCACCAACATCCCCGTAGAGGGAAACATGGATATTATTTGTAACAAAGTCTTCAATGATACGGACCTATTCCACAACATGGATAAACCTACCTTCCGAACTTTCCTCAGGCTTGCCATTGAAGACTCCTTCAAGTTTAACAATAGACTGTACAACCAAATAGATGGAGTTTCCATGGGCTCCTCACTTAGCCCCTCTCTGGCAAATATCTATTTATGCCATCATGAAACCCGCTGGCTTAGCGACTGCCCACGTGACTTTAAACCGATCCACTATAATCGTTATATAGATGACACCTTCTTCATATTCAACAATCAACCAGATTCTGATCTATTTTTGCAATATTTGAATAGTAAACATCCAAATATCAAATTCACTGCCGAAAATCAATCATATAATTCTTCAGTTTTCTCGACGTTTTAATAACCAACCAAGGCTCAACACTGACCATTGGAATTTACAGAAAACCCACATTCTCAGGCCTCGGGCCAAGTTTTTTTCAGTGACTGCTACGATCAATTCAAAATCAATGCAGTAAAAACTTTACTATTTCGAGCATACCATTTGTTTTCTTCATACCTTGCATTTTTAAACGAAGTCGACTTTCTCCGAACATTCTTGAAAAATAACGGTCATCCGCACCATTTTCTGGATCACTACTGGAAATTGTTCCTAGACTAACTGTTCGATCCCCGTTTCCCATTTACTGACCCCTCGGTCAGTAAATTGGACTTCTTTCACTCGGTCCCGTACTACAACAAAGCAGCTGTCAGTGCAGTAAACACTTTGAAAACGTTCCTCTCTGATGCCTACCCACATCTCAACTTCAAATTTTTATACAAAAGCACATTCACCATAGGGTCCTTCAAATTTAAAAGCAAACCCCCACACCACTTTTGTCCAGCGTTATTTACCGTCACCAGTGCCAGGCCTGCAGTGCCTCATACATAGGTAACACTGGACAACATTTCAAAGCCCGTATTGACCAACACTTAGGTGTGTCCAGTCGTACCAGTTTACTACTTGCGTAACCCTCACATTCAGCCCCCCTGCCTTCATGCCAAGCAGAGCAGTCAACACATCAGCAGGAATGACTTTTCCATCATAGATACTTTCAATCTCATCGAGCTCCCAACATTAGAGTCCCTCCACAGAAACAGACATAGCCTCAACATTATGACCTCGGCTGAAGCACTGCACAGTGCACAGTGCACACTGTCCACACCTAGCCTCACATCTGCCGACTGTACAGGAACTGACATCCGGCCCCTACCGCGTAGCTCTGTTCATTCACATTTTTGACCTCTCCCCGACAACATCCATGCTCCCCTAATCCATTTGAAAACAAAGGAAATTTTTATTGATAGGTTGTTAGTTTATAGGCTTTTTCTGATAATGGGATTTTACATCCCGAAACGTTAAATTTTAAATTTTGTTGACTTCTATTTAGTATTAGAAATTTCTTCCCTAAGCTGCTTAATTAAATGGCCTTGTCCTGAGGATATCTTAAGTCCACTAAATCTCCAATGCCCAAAACAATTTCAGAGGCAATTATCGTCTCTTTAGGCACTTTTGCGTGCAAATGCTTAAAATCGTCCTTAGCCCGATATCGACCAATCACAGCCCCTGTTACAAGCAGAGCTGGAGAGCGAAAATAAAACGCCGACGACCAGCTGATATCTTTCTTTCCAGTTGTGACTAGAGTACAAGTCATATTTTCTTGTTTTAGACGCCTTACAACCAGTTCTAGTACAAAAACCGATGAGAGCATGAATATAAAAATTATTGTAATTTAAAGACAGTTTTTTCTCTTCAAATTGATTCTTTAGCTATGTGCCTGCTGCTGAATACTTAGTAATACTTAGTTAGCAACTGGCAATTTTCGGAAAGAAGCACCACATATTCAACGCTGTATCCACAAGAACGCAACAAAAAAAAATCTGACAAAAAGATGAGAAAACTCACTGAAAAGACAGTTGGGACTCGTGAACAATATTTTGTTCCCCGTATGCACTTCAAAGTATTCGAAAATTTGGCTTTTCCCTTCTTGTGTAGTACTGTATGTCGACCGAACCAGCAGTGAAAATATCAGCCTAACTTAAAGTTACGCTACTCTCTCTATGGAGTTGGGTGTTTCTTTCAAAGAGCTGTGCACTTTCATAATATTCTAAACAAGCAACAAAAGTTAGAACGCGCCATACTATTAAGGAATATCAAAAGATTATGCTGTAAAATCAGTTTCATTCGCACCACGGAAGTGTTGGACAGTATCTAGTAGAAACTTGGATCCTACGGCTTCGATGCTCGTGCGAAGTTCCCAGACGTGCAAGAAATTTTTCTGCCAGTTGAGCGCTTGGGTAAACAAAACTAAAATCAAATCTTTAAGCGATCCTTTTGTAGAAATACTTAGAGAATGTAAACCTTATGTAAAATGGACCAAATTTGCACACGTTTATGTTTTTTCTTCGATGCTTTGAATCTGCAGCTGTTCCTTTACTGCATTTAAGGATGGTCCTAGCACCCGTAACTTAAGTATAAAAATAGAGGAAAATCTCTTGGCGGAAAAGCGAAAATCGTTTGTGCATGTGCCCGTTGCCCACAAAGTGCATTTTTCTGAAGTTAAGGGAAAATCTGCGAGCTAAATACACTTAGTGAATTTTTTCATGCATCCCGGCCCAGGTACATATTAATTGACATTGTTAGATCTGGGAAATGTATTTAAAAAACTTTGTAACCCCTCTTTGTTTTAATCCTATTAAAAAAAATGAATGCCTTTATTTCGTAAAGCTTTTTTCTGTAGTTTTAGCTTTATTTCATTATTTCAAAAACGAATATTTGCCCTATACTGAAATGCAGTGTTGGTCCAACCTGGGCCGGGATGCACAAAACGCCTGCAACGCGAAAGAGAAACTTCTTCCTTAAACTGCTTGAATGGCCTTATCCTGAGGACATCTTAAGTCCACCAAATTTCCAATGCACAATACAATTTCAAAGGCATTTATCGTCTCTTTAGGGCCTTTTGCGTAGAAATGCATAAAATCGCCCTTAGACCAATATCGACCAATCACAGCCCCCGGTACAAGCAGGAAGGGAACGTGAAAATAAAGCGCCGACGACCATCTGATTTCTTCCCTTCCTGCCGTGACTGCAGTACAGGCCATATATATATATTTTTTTTGTTTTAGACGCCTTACAATATATTTTTGTTTAAAAACAGATGATATAATGAATCAATTATTATAAATGTAATGACAGTTTTCAGCTGATTCTTTAGCTATGCGCACGCTCCAAACTGAATGTTTAGCAGCTGACAGTTTTCGAAACGGAACACCGTAGCCAATATACATTTATTATTGAACGCGGTGCTTGCAGCGATGCTTCAAAAATGCAGACGATTGAATCAGATAACTCATGGAAAAGGCGTTTGGAACTCGTGAACAGTCTTTTGTTCACCGTATGCACTACAAAGTGTCCGAAGATTTTATTTTTTCTCCTTCTGGTGTTGCTCCCGTATGTCGACCAAAACAGCAGTGAAAATATCAGCCTAAAGGCGTCTTTTTGTGACCAGCGCGCGGATGATTCCCACTGATCGCGCGTTTTTGTGACCACATTTTGACGTGATTCTGATAGCAATCAACCGTGATCAGTAGTGAGAATTCATCGCAGCATGATTTCCTCCGCAGGCTAATCATGCGTGATCAAAGAGTGATTCCAGCCGTTGGACAAGTAAAAATTCAAAATTTGAAATGCAAAGTTGTGATGTTTTCCTATATTTATGGATAAATTGAATAATGTTATGATGATTGTTTGTAATATAGACTTCCAGAATTGTAGTTTCCTTACTTTTATGCCTGTGTATGTTCAAAATGCTTTAAATACTGCTAGTTGAATTATGCATTGGCTTTAAAATGAATAAAAGCTCATAAGAAATCTATTCCCAACCATTTTTAAGAAAAATATGATATAAATATATTTTTAAAAAATTGACATGGCGGCTCTGGTTTGTTTACAAAATCGTTGACCGTTCTTGTGCTTCTCAGTGATTAGGATGATCATGATCATGATGATTCTGATTACGAGCATGGCCACAAAAAGACGCCTCAAGTAAGTTCCGGAACTCGTTATGGAGTTAGCCTACGTGTGTGACGGTGTGTCTTTCAAAGAGCTGAGCACTTTTATAATATTTTAAAGCAAACAACGGAAGTTATAACACGCCATACTATTTAGAAATATCAAAAGATTATATAGTAAACTCGGTTTCATTTGCGCCCTAAAGTGTTCGACAGTATCCAATACAAATTTGAATACCACTGCTTTGAAGCTCGTGCGAAGTTGCCAGGCGTGCAAGAAATTTCTCTGCCAGTTGAGGGCTTGGGCAAACAATAAAAGAATATTTTTAGGCGATACTTTCGTAGAAATACTTGGAAAATGTTAATATTATGTGAAATTGACCAAATTTGCACTCGTTATATGTTTCTTTGTCGCTGTTTTGGTTCTGCAGCTGTTTATTTATTGCATATAAGGGTAGTCCTAGCACCCTTAACTTAAGTACAAAAATAAAGGAAAATCTCTTTTGGCGGGAAAACGAAAATCGTTTGTGCATGTGCCCGTAGCTCACAAAGTGCACTTTTCTGGAGTTGAGGGAAAATCTGTGAGCTAAATGCACTTAGTGAAGTTTCGTGCATCCCGGCCCTGAAGCCGATTACGCTTGCTCTCCGTTCTTTTTCATTTAAACTTCAATTTAATAATTATTCGATGAATTTACAATTTGATGAATTGACGATTCAATGAATTTATCATTCGATTCATTCACCAGTCAATTAATTTGCCAATCGATAAATTTACCGCTTGATGAAATTATACGCAATGAGTTTACAGTGAGCCTTTTTGCTGATGCGAAAATTGGTAAAACAGCTTGATGAGAAACCTTGAAGGCCCGTGGCAAAACACGGAAATCCCTATTGCTACTTCCATTAAACAAACATCTCAGACCAAAAAGTTAAAATGGGCGAGCTGATATCTGAAGACAGAGTCCAAAAGTATTATATTCACAGATGCGGGTTAGTGTTTTGCCACCTTTGATTGGCCAGATAGCTGGTCATCTGGTTGGATACTGAAGGGGAATCAACAAGATTTTGGTTAAGTCGTCAATAATGTGGTGGATTGGAATCAAAGACAGTGTCTTCATTGGTTCATAGAATATAAACCTAGGGATCTAGCTTAATATAGAAAACTGCTGCGAGCTTATCGACAGCTTCCTCTTGCCTTGGTTAGTAAACCACCCGTTCTCTTCGCGAAAGACTATGGTTTTTCAACATGATGATGCCCCTGTGCATAGTTCTCCTTATATCTCTAACTGGCTCAGAGATGCTGGCGTTTAAATTGAGAGGGCAATAATATGGCCTCCAAATAGCCCAGATTTGAATCCCGTTGAAGTCATGTGGGCCATCATCAAAAAGAGAGTTTATAGCAAGAGGAGGCAGTTTACGAGTCTGGAGGACCTTTGAAAGGCTGTTGAGGGCGTTTCAGCATTAGTAGCGTCCACTGAATTATTAACCCCACCTCTTCAGTTGACCGACGACATGCAAAAATCCTTGGGAAAATGGGATGTCATGTTTGTCCGCGACGCGGTGAAACCTTATTTTTTTTAATAAATATTGAGAAAATGTATTTATGAGTTCTATACTAAAAGTTCTTTCACTCTTCCTAAAAAAATAACGCTATTCTTTTATATTTTCGGTCTTGAAACAATGAAATTGAACATTTATATTATGATGGCGAACGGCGATGACATATCCTTTTAGGAAGAATTAATAATAAAGATATGTATATTCTGATGTTTAAACATTTTTTACGATCATTTTCAGTATACTGCATACAATAAGTTATGTGGCTTCGTAAGCTTTCCCATTGCGTGTGCGAAGTGTCAAAGTGAAGTTTTTTTCACACGATGAATTTTTTTAAATATTTTCTTTTGACAACCTACAGAAGCTGCTGTTACGGTTCATAACCACGCACACACACACACCTACACATACACATACCACGACACTCACACAAAAAGGTTACGTCAAAGTCGCGGTGGTGACTAGTATTCTGAAGCAGAGTGCATTATTCACTTGATTCTATTTTCCTTTTTCTATCACCAGGTTTGAGAGACTCTGAGTTCAACTCCACGGGAAAAAGTTTCATTAAAACTGTCGGCTGATCAACATAAGCGAGCATCGATAGACTCGATTAATTAAAGTTATCACGTAATGCAAGGTAATAATGGCATTCAGTACGGGTCATTTCTCTTCTGTACGTTCGATTCGAAGAGCTCATTTTCGACAGAGCCAGGCCGTATTCCATTGTTATTTATCAGCGCTGTGGAGGAGCCCTTTGAAAGAATGGAGATGACTGGAAAGAATTTCATTTTTCATTTTGTGAAAGTGCGTTCGACCTCTTTAATTAACGATCGATGGAATTATATGAACTAAAAAGAGAAGTAAGGAGGCGTAAGTTGATAAGGAGCAGCTTCTCATTAGCTGCTGGGTATGCAGAACTGAACTGATGCTTTCAATAAACCTATAGCGCTTGTGAGATGATGTTCCGATTTCGACCGGCACAGTAATGCAGTTAAGTACTGCAATGCTCAAACTTACAGTTAAACGCAAACTGAAGGAATAAGATCAGCTACAGGCGATAGAATTTGGCTGCACAATTTCTGCAGTGTTTAGAACCAGGTAAAGTGGAAGTTTCTTTTCCTGTTGGTCACAACCTAGGTAAGCGATTCTTCCACTGTGTATCGTAGGTATATGCAGCGTTTCAATAGGGTAAATCCAGGCGCCCCAAGAAGTGCACGCACTTCTACTGGAAATATCTCCTGTTTTAATTCTTTCCTGGCACGATAATGTATGTGTTGTGCGCGATCGTGCTGCGCAAACGATCGATCGTTCACACGCCTAACCTAACCTAATCAATGTTTTCTTCAACTTTCCCCCTATTTCTGAGTATATCGGGTAGGTTAGGGGAGGCAAGGCCTGTTTTTTTTATTTTGAAATTTCGGGCACCGTAAATTTTATTCAATGGTGAGATGGGGTTAGGTTAGATTAGGTTAGGTTAGGTTGGGGTAGATAAGGTTGGGTTGGGTTAGGTTAGGTAAGGTTAGGTTTGGTTAGGCGTTTGAACGATTGATCGTTTGTGCAGCGCGATCGATCGCCCAAATTCATCGATCGCGCACAACATATGCATTTTGTTGACTTGGATTAATTATCTAAAGTGGTGAGGTCGCTTGCTGTGTCTTTGATAGTATATATATACTGTGCATATAATAATATATTTTAAGCAGTACTAACTCCATAGCTGTTCAAAAGTGTTCGTACATTATACGGAAATGAAAGCCACCCTCTACATCTTAGGAGCGCAACAATTGGTACGGAAATGGAGGTCACTCACAGCATTTCTAGAGTGCAACAATTGATACGGATGTTACTCTCAACATTTCAAGAGCGCAAAATTTTCAACCAGTTCTTCAACTCGGAACGCTACTCAACTTCAATTGCAATTTTGGCTTGTCCTATGTCCATTTTTTAAGCTTCCTCTGTTGTAGCTAATTACTAAACCAGGTTAACAGACGCATATGGTGAAAGACTATTGTGGAATGAAGGGGATCATCGCTGAAACTGCTCTAGATATGCCTGGTAATACACTCAATACATAGATTGTAGATTTGGGTGCCCTGCAAGTAACCGCTTTATTTTTCTATCGTGAGTAACGCATTTTTAAGCTTAATCCACTTCCAAACGGGGTGAGGCAGTCACTGTAGGTGGTGTGCAGATTCTTTAGTGGCCGTTTGGTAGAAAATAGTACGTATAGACACTGAAATATCTGTTTGCTTCGAATCGTCAAAAGCTATTTCAATGAAGTCACACGCATGGAGGATCTTCGAAGCTTCAGTAGTACGTTCACTCAATGTCATCACGAACATTTTATATATATTATTAAATTATTTACTCCCTTTATCGCACCTGTTTATAACAGAAGTTAGTCTAAACTTTAAAATTCCTCTATCATACTAAAAAATAGTTCGTTCAAAATAAATTTTTAGTTGTGAAAATAATGTCCTGAAGAAAGTATTATACATGATCGATCGAAGAATAAGTACCAAGACACTCATTGCTTTCCATAACATTTTAAGACGTTAAAAGACTTGTCTTAGCATATCCGTCCAGCAGTTGTCCAATGTTTGGAGATTATTAAGTCACCCTTAACATCTAAAGAGCGCAAAAATTGGCACGGAGCATCACATGAGTTCGTCGTTGTGAGAGTGTGTGGCGGTCTGAATCATCCTTATTTATTTTCCTTATATAGAAGCCCCACAACTGATGACTCTCTGTATTACTGTTTGCTGACGGCGTTGGCCTCGATCCAGAGTACGGATCCAAAATCAGCTTTTGTTTTTGTGGGAGATGTCAATGCACACCGCAGTGACTGTTTTGGATCTGTGTCACTGACTGATGATCATGGTGTGGCTACGTTGGACTTTTGCACCTTATCTAGCTGTGTACAGCTAGTTCGTGGGTCCACACATGATGCTGTTATCTGTCTCGACCTTGTTATGACTGATGTCCGGGATTTGGTGACTGTGTCGGTTGGCCCCCCTATTGGTACTACTGACCACTCGCTTCTTGTTATGTCCCTGGACCTGAATCAAATGGTTCCTGCGGTAGACACCAGAAGAATGGTGTTTGTTAAGAGCAGGGCTAACTGGGAGGCTATTACTGGAGTAGTAACAGCGCCAGAATATCTGCAGTTGTGATCTTATCTCTGTGCCTAATGACTTGACTATGTCTAAAACAGACACAGTCAAGGTTTGTCCCGAAGAGGGCTATTCTTGCGAGGTCTCGTGAAAAACCATGGTATGACGACCAGTGTCGGTTAGCTTTCGAAGCTAAACAAGCAGCTTATCGGGCATGGCGGCGTTCACTTAACTGTACGTTGTGGCTGACCTATGTTGATTGTAGGGCAGAGGCTAAGCGTGTTTATGAGAGGGCACAACATCGCCAGAGGCAGTGTTCCACGGCGTCGTTGTTGAGTATTGACCATCCACATAGTTGGTGGAGTGAGCTAAAAGGTACAGTATTTGGGGCTCAGCTTTCGTTCCCGCCCTTGTTGGACCCGGTGGGGGTATCCTTGCTGATCCCTTGGCTAGGGTGGAGCTCTTGTCTGCTCACTTTGACGGAAAGCAGAGCAGAGACGTGTGGTCATTACCCATTGGATGTCACCCTGAACCTCGTTTTACTCTTTTGACGTTCAGATCTACTACAATCAAGGTGCTGCTTGAGGGCCTTGATCCTTATGTAGGTGTGGACCCGGTGGGAATGTTTCCTTTTTTATATAAGCAGCTTGCTGGCGTTCTTGCCCCAAAGCTAGCAGTGATCTTCCGGCTCCTGATACGGCTAGGAAATTTTTTTTGTTGTTGGCGTACTGGCAATATTACTCCTATTCCCACAGGTCCAGTGTCGCCCCATGTAGCCAACTACCGACCCATTACGCTGACGCCCATTTTGTCGAAGGTGTTCAAGATATCGGTAGCTTATAAGTTTTGCCGTTTTTCTGTAGTTACGGGTTTGCTGCCTGCCGGTCAGTTTGCGTGCAGAACTGATTTAGGTTGTTTTGACGCATCGTTGTCGCTGTCACACCATTTACAGTCTGCCCTGGATTGTGGGTCTGAGGCACGTCATGTACAGTTGGACTTCAGCACGGCATTTGACAGGGTAAACCACAAGGGTTTATTGTACAAGCTTGAGTCTTATGGTTTGGGTGGTAGGGTTCTGTCAATAACTCGCAATTAAGTGTCTGAGCGAACGCAGAGTGTGTGTGTTGACGGCATTTTAAGCGTCCCAGTCGCAGTGCAGTCTGATGTCCCTCAGGGTGCCATACTTGCCCTGCTGTTGTTCGTTCTGTATACTAATGATAAGTTATCTTCGCTGGAAAACACAATGATCAACTATGCCGCTGATTCCACTTTGATAGCAATGATACCTACACCACTCATGCGTAATGCTGTCGCCCAGTCTCTGATTAGGGATTTGTCTCGCATTAGTGCCTGGTGTTCTGCCTGGAGTATGAAGCTGAATGCCAGTAAGACCAAGTCGATGATTATCAGTCGATTTCAGACCCTTGTACCGCAGCATCCACATCTGGAGACAGCCGACACCTTGCTTCAGGAGTCTGGCTCCTTGGATATTCTTGGTGTTGTTTTTGATGAAAAGCTTACTTTTGAGCCGCATATTAGGAGGTTCATGTCACCTGTTCCTCTAAGATTGGGTTCATGCGTAAAGTGAATTCTGTGTTTGGTGACAGTGAGGTAGTCCGCAAATGCTTTTATGCTTTTCGCTGTGTTGGAGTATTGCTCACCGGTTTGGGCTTCAGCTGCTGATAGTCACTTGCGTCTGTTGGACCGACTTGTTAGTTCACCCAGTAGGCTGTGAGCGGGTAATGATTTGGTGAACCTGTCCCACAGAAAAAAGGTTGCCGAACTCTGTATGTTTTATAAAGTATACAAGAATGAGAGGCATTAGTTGTATTCATCGGTCCTTGCACTTAAGGTGCTTAGGAGAGAAACACGCGCTGAGGTCGGTGCGTGCACTTTCACGTTGGAGGAGGTTAGATGTCGAACTAATCAGTTCGGTCGGTGCTTCGTGCCCTGGTCTGTTGGGGTTAGGAATTCTTTGCCGACATCGGCTTTCGGTCGTGTTGGCCTGCAGGCGTTTAAGACAGCTGTTGATGGCTTTTTGTCGGGTTTCCTTCAGTAGCGTTTCGGGCTTCTCGGTGTTGTAATGTGCTTCATTTCGGTTGTGCTACCTGTCCGTGGTGACCCGTGCGTGAAGTTTTAATAATAATAAACGAATGATTTCATTAACAAGTTAAGCTTACTGTCAGTGCGCATTCCCGAGTTCACGTAAATGTTAGAAAAGCGCTGTGAAGAATTATGCAGCATCCATGCACTATAGCGACGAACAGCCACGACCCGCGCTCTGCAACAGCTGACTAAATAAGAGCGCTCTTGAGCTGGGCGAGTAATTGCAGTACACCCATGAGATCCATAAAATGCATATATTTCCATGCAGTACGACCATATATATGCTATAGCATATCTCATGAGGAGCGAACCATAAATGCTGCGTCTGGCTGTGTTTATTGCATTATGAACAGTTGAGGTGAATGCTTAGGTCATTGCGGGCCAGTAACCAAAAGAAACTGGGTCTTAGGAATGAAGTAACTGAAGCCCTTTGACTATTTTCTGTGCCAGTGGTCGGGTTGCAAAGTCGCTAGCGCCAACCTTTGGAAATGAAATATTTGTCATCATATGACAACATCAAAAAAGTTATTTATTCCCTTATGGGTATTCGTAGAAAATATTTTCTGTGGCTTGAAGCATTCCAGTTAAATAGAATGCAAATGGTAATCGTCAACAACAGAATGCCTTCAAGACAATCGGTTCTCAGTGGAGTAGCACAAGGCACCGTGCTGGGGCCTGTACTTTTTCATATCAAGATCAACGATATGAGTACTGGTGCAACTACGCAGTCCCACCGTCATTTGTAGACAGACGGATATTAGCTGCTGTACAGTCACTGGAAGAAATACTGTCTATCAGACCCAGCTTTGGAACTATGGGTATTCGTGTAGTACTGAACCATACGGGAAATATCTGCTACTGGTCCCTAAAGAACAATATAACTTTCAATGAAACCAATTTCCAGCCGTTTCGATACTGAAAAAATTCAGTACAATTGGAGTCCACTACTACGATTGATGGACATGTCATTGAAAGGAAGATAGCTTTAAGAAACCATAGCGTAAGAATGTATTTAAAAAGATGCTACTTTTGAAGAACATTTAGCTAGCGTTATCGCTGTGGGAAAGAAATGGGGTGGAGTGCGAACTCTCTGGTCACGCGAAGTAGAGATGATGCTCACTCGATGGAAACAATCAACTCTGCCGGAAATGTATAGTACTGTTGTCGCGGGAGCGCATACAACAATCTCAATATTTATTTTCAGACCCTAAATACTCAGGGTCACCGGGCGACGGCACAGCAGCTGCGAGGGGCAAAGTACGAGTCGTAAAAAGCAATAATTTATTTCCGCCAAAAAAAAAGTTAAA
>LQNS02278091.1:12286272-12307996 GCA_001587735.2 Parhyale hawaiensis | reverse complement strand
GTGCCACTACACGCTAAACCACCTGATGAGTGCCACTACACGCTAAACCACCTGATGAGTGCCACTACACGCTAAACCACCTGATGAGTGCCACTACACGCTAAACCACCTGATGAGTGCCACTACACGCTAAACCACATGATAAATCCTTCCACACCCGAAACTACGCGGTAAATCCCCTAACGCGCTCAACCACACCCGAACGTACATAACACATCCCATCGCACGATACGCCGCAAGGTAAACTAGAGCGGCAGTCCGAGGACGTAGACGTCCGAAAAGCAATGCGGTGCTAAAAGACAGAAAGACAGACAAATTGACCGACAGATCAGAACATATATTGATTCACACATTCCTCATGGCATCCTTAAGATTTAGTATAAATATTATAGAAATCCGTCCATAGCTTTGTTACTCAAGTATCATTCTAACAGACAAATAATAACAAATCCCGAGAGAACTTTAACTTCCTTGGTTGAGGTAACCCGTGATAAACTTCACCATACGCAATGGCGACCCGTGAAATTTGTATCGTACTAATGGAAAAGCAAACTGGAATGCAGTAGACAAAAAACACGGCATAAGAAAGTGATGAAACTGAGCTACAAACAGCTCTTGTATGTCCATGCCGAGGCCACGTATACATTCGCACGAGCAACTGGAAGCGAGAATGGGCATCTCATTCGTCGTCCTGAAATATATTTCAAATCGGTAGCAAAGATACGGTAGCATGAACGATATGCGAGCTTAGCATATCCTGATCACATTGTTTTTGGGAATGAATGATGTGGTCCAGCATTTGAAGTCTAAGCATTGTTTACAAGCGTGTTTGTAGGGGTGTAATTACTTGTTTACAAAGCTATTTTGCTGCTTGTAAGTTTAACTATTGCTAAATAGTTTATCGAGTTCGTTCGTGGGTCTTCATGATAATTCACTACAACTCACGGTAATCTAACGTTTGATAATTGACTTACTTAAAAGTTACTTTACGGACTAAGAAGAAATTTGTCTCACAATAATTTATGTCAGAAACTATGGAAATTAGGACTTGGCTGGAGTCCATGACGAAATTCTCTTCACGTCTAGTTTGCAGGGTTGGAGTGTTCGACTTATCAGTGGTAATTTACGACCAACAGTTGGAGCACAGCTTGCAGCTCCGAGACATTCAATTTTCAATGAGAGATGAGCATTTTTTCTACATATTGTGCAATTTTTGCATCGGTTGTAATAGGAAATATTGACGAATTCAATAGTTATCCATGGAATTTGGAATGGTAGACATTTATGGTAGATTATAATCATTTCTATGATAAGACTTTGAGTGGATTTTTTGGCGTGTTACTTGGTGAAATGAAGATCAATCAACGCGGTGCAGAAGCACACTCACGGCTAAAACGAAAGAATCAAATAGCGACAGCGAACTGTTTCGTGACCAGATCAAAGCAGTAACTGACGTCACAGATCACTGCAGACAGTCATAGGAGTCGATGTTTTCATAACGGGAAACCAGCTGACGTCACTCGGAGCTTTGATTTGGTCACGTTAGATTATACTGTCTTTAAAAAATTCACTTTGGTCATCGCAGGATCAAGACCATGAAAATGAAGCAAAGAACTAGTGATGAGAGTAAGTTCTTAGCCTAAGTTTAGATTGCCCTATGGCACGCAGTGGTTCCCAACAACTGATCAGTATAGACCCCTACAAAGAGAGCAATGAGTCGTCATGCACCACGAGTGTTCTAGTGTTGGATGTATGCATTATGCTACATTTAAGTGAAACCTGTGTTACAAAGGATAAAGAAAAATAACTGTTTTATCAATTTTAATTAACTACGGAACGTAAATACAATCAAAGTTGTAAAATACACTGACTAATGAAGAATATTAAAAAACGAAGAGGTAATATATTATTAACTGATATTCCCTATATTAGGGTATTTTTTCTGAAGCATAGCTATTCTAGATTTGAAATGTTATTACCACCTCCAAGGAGGTTATGTTTTCGTGTGTTTGTCTGTCTGTCTGTTTGGCTCTCTATTTGTCTGTCTATTTGCTGTCACCAAGATAATTAAAAAAGTTATAAGCCGATTTGGACGAAATTTACTGGGAGTGTTAGGTATGTTAGGAGGAACAGATGATTAACTCTTGGTGAAAATATGTCCATCCGTTTGTTTGTTTGCCTCATTTTTCTCAATGCCATAACTCAAAAAGTGATGGATTGATTTTTATGAAATTAACATGAGATGTTAGGTATATAACAATGAGTAGATGACCAAATTTTAGTAATGATCCGTTTGTTCGTTCGTTTGTCACTGTTTTTAATTTTATGCTTGTTAGTACAATGACTAAAGAATTATGAATGGATATTCATGAAGTTTATAGGGGTTATTAGTCATGTTAAAACACATAAATGATTGTATTTTGGTGCAGATCGGTTGGTTCGTTTGTGTATTTGACTGATGTTTGTCATTACGTTTGTTAGCAGTTTAACTCAAAAAGTTATGAACGGATCTTCAAGAAAATTGCACAAGCTGTTATAACTATGAAAAGACACAAATGATTAGATTTTGGAGTTTATACAAAAAATTATGGTTTCAGAGCCAATTTGAATTTTTTGCTACCGTTGCCTCGCTTGGCGGAGGTATGCGCTCTCATAGTGCTCTAGTTTAATAAGCATTTCTCCATTACTGCTGCCCGTCAGTTGTTCAAACTACAACAGATTTGTAAAAAAAGTACTGTATATTTTTAGAGGTTGTAATTTTATTTGTCAAGAAACTTTGACTAAGTTATGAATTACGTAACTAACGAGATTTAGTTAAGGTCCCATTAAAATTTACTCTAATACTAAAAGAAACTCTACTTCTGAAAAAATACGTATTATTTCAGAGGGAACTAAGCAGATCTTTCGTTACAAATGTGTAAAAACTTATGTATCATGCACATTGATCTTTTAAAATATTATTTTAGTACTGCATGCGTAGGTGCATTGTTGCAAAATTTATTTTCAGCCCTTAAATACGAAACAGGGAAGCATAAATAGAGGTTTCCTTAAAACAAACCCCCAGGGGGTGTTTGGTCAACCCTCTGGAGGTCTACGGGGCTCCATAGACCCCTTATAAGGAACCACTGCGAGGCATGGCACAGACTATATACACAGTACATGACGGTCCACATCAGTCAACAAATAGATAAATACGCATCGGTCTTTATTATATCGTAGATAATAAAGACCGATGTGTATTTATCGGTTTTGTTTGTTTGTTTATTTATTTATCTGTTTATCCATTTTTTGTCACGCTTTAACAAAACAGATATGCGGAAATTAGCCCAAGTTGGAGGCTCTGGTCGTCCTCTCAAGTTCGATCGAAATATGATCTGTAGAAAATAGGCCGGGTTGCAGAAGATGGCAAACGTATCTTAATCAGGGACAGTTGAAATTCAAACAATGAAGACATCGCAGGCTTAGTCTGATTTGTACGAGTATCTAATCTACGGTAAAGTATCGGGCGACCTTATTTCTGAATGCATTTCTTGCGTTGCCGAAATTGAAATCGCAGCACTGAAGATATCTGAAACTTCCATTGGCACTCTCATGCATCTTGATTCGTAGTTTCTTCCCACAGATGATTTCGTTGCTTCAGCTATTCTCGCAAATTTAATTAAATGGTCGATGAAACTGCTTTCGCTGAGCAAAAACCATTGGACCTGCATAGGCTAGCCTACCGTATCCACAATACCGAATCTAAGCTATTACTTTGAGCGTTGCAGATCGAGCTGCAATAAGCAATGTATTTTCTCCATTTCAAAGAAAAAAAGTTTCGATACTGATCGATTGAGAAGCCGTAAACGCTCTTCTCAGGGTGCTTAGCAGTTGTAATAATGAAAGTTTGATCAATGAAGAAGGTCATTACAAATTCTTCGCTGTCATTTTTTGACAGCGCGGGCCCTCTAATCTTTCATAAAATGCTCTCTCAGGCCGTGAGCAGACGAGCGACATCTTCGCTGATTTCGGCGGGAGAAAATTGTCGGATCGTCAAGCTTGGCACTACATTTCGTGCACACGTAGCGAGAGAAAGGTTCTTGCCGTTGCAATGCCTTAGGGTAAAGTTATTAGCAGTTGCATAAGATGGAAACGGCAGATGTTAGTTTATTAATTTTTCACTTGTTTGCCCGCCACTGTTTATTCATTGTCCATAATACTCAATGACTGAAAGTTTTGTATGATCTTGTCTTTGTAAACAAATTTTGACATGTACGTTTTCTGCTAGCAAATATCGTTGTAACTTTGAGCCAAATTTAATGATATACTTTTGGCACTGCAATTGGAATCGCCACCCTTCAAAGTTTTAAGAAAAACTGAAGCGTTCGTGTGTAGCAGTGAATAGATGACAGGGAAAGCAGGACTGAAAGTTGCTTTGATATACACAAAAGCTACGAAAAAGATTGGCCCAGACGCATCCTGCTGAATACGCTCCCCAGACAACTTTTTCGCCGAGTCTGATAGAGCATGCGTTTGTGAAATGCATCTTTGGGCAATTTTTGCTTCTCATCTGTATTAGTCTTAACTAACCTAGGGTCATAAAAACGGCATTTTCAAATTTTTAGATTAGATAGGCGGCAGTAGACGAACCAATAGGCCCATACCCAAAGAGACACCAGAACTGACGCCCCGGCCCTCTATGCCATATAATGATGTAAGGAATTCATTTATGAAAACGAAACATTAGTAGAGTTGTCAAAATTGGTCATCTGTGTATGATAATCGATTCTGGAAATCTTCAAAACGATCTGACAATCACTACACCTTCCAGAAATTTGAGAATCCTAATATAATAAAAAGCTTCGGGTATGTATTTATTTACTAGAGTGCCCGCGCTGTCAAAAATGACAGCGAAGAATTTGAGACGACCCGTTTTCGTTTGTTATGCCTTTGTCACTAATATGCTTCTGAAGGATCCGCTACAACAGCCGACTCAAATTGTAATAAGAGATAAGTGCTCTTTCTTTCAATTCATCTAAGAAGCACAATCGTCTCCCATCTTAGGTCACATGAGGAAAAAATTTTGCATTAGCAAGCACAAAGCATAAGTGCATTTAAATAAATTTCCCGCTGCATATCCGTGATTCCGAACAAGCCTTCAGTGTATAGAAGATTTTGTGTTGAAGTAAATATCTGCTCCGTAAAAGGAGGACAGAAAGCTGAAAGAAATAATGTCTACTGCCCGTGAAAAATTATCTCCTCTTCTGCCCTTCGTTAATCAGCTACAGACTTTATATGAGGTAAGCTGAGATAAAACATTGTTTGATGTATGGAGAAGATTATAAAAATAAGACTGCATGGCTGCGCTAAGAGAGGCTGTAATATCTTTATTGTTTCAATTCCAAGAAGTGTTTCAAGCAAGAAGTGCATTGAGATCAAGGAATAAGGATCTCACTTTCGCCAGCATCTGCAACCTGGCCATCGATCTCTATGGAAAGGCAAACTAATTACAAAATCTGCAACCTCGCCTACTTTTTACCCATCTGTTTCTTTAGAGCGTGACCCAAAATATACAAATATCCTAATATAATAAAACTCTTCGTGCATTTATTTCGTGTCCGCATCTTAATGAAACAGATATGCGAAAAATAAGCCAGGTTGCAGATTCTGTAATTAAGTTGCGTTTTCATATAGATCGATGACCAGGTTGCAGAAGATTGCGAAAGAGAAATCCTTATCCCTTTATCTGAATGCCTTCTTGCTTAAAACACTTCTTAAAATTCAAACAATGTATTTGCAGCTTCTCTTAGCGCTGCCATGGAGTCTAATTTTATAACTTTCTCCATGCATCAAAACAGATGTTTTCTCTCAGGTCGCAACGCAGCACAGGCAGAGCGACGATATTTCACGGGGCGGCAGACAATTAATTCCTTCAGCCTGCTGTCTTCTTTTCTTTGACGGAGAATTTTCGCTTCAAGAGAAAAAGAAACTTAGATGTGCTGAAGTCATTATCCTTTGGTATCTATGATACGCAGCTGCTAGCTGATGTAAAAGTTTTTCTTCTCTTCTTCTAAGTTGGGGGACGAATGTGCTGCTATAGATGAATTGACATAGAGAGCACTCATCTCTTATGACAATTTTAGTTGGCCTTTGTTGCCTACTCTCCAGATGCATATTAGTAAGGGAAGTATGTTAAATCAAGACGGATCTTCAAAATTTCCTCGCTGACATTTTCGACAGAGCCGGTACTCTACACTAAAAACATATAAATATATAAAAAAGGCTGAAATCTCAATATTGACTTCGCTATGAATACCGATGATGGAGCCAACTCTTCCAGAAGAAATCATGCCCCACACTATCACACTGCTCCCATCAATCTTGACTGTTTTCTTGACACATTGAGGAGACAGTGGTTCACCTGTTTTGCGATGTACTTAAATGTTGCGTCAGAACTTAAAACTAAGAGGTTAAACTTGGATTCGCCCCTGAAATAAATTGCATCTCATTGTGCGTTAGTCCAAACAACACGTTCTCTCGCCAACTCCAGACGTGCCGTTCGGTTTCACTTTGAAACGAGAGGCTTCGTAGCTGGAACCCGGGTAAGCGATCCTACATGTTGTTGCCTGCGAGACAGTGTTTTTCTTGAGATCTCAGATGTTATTATGTGACTAGACAATATTTACAAAAAAATTGATAAAGCAGCTTCAAAAGTCCTTTGCAGATATTATAACAATTTTGCAATCTTCCCTTTGCGGTGTTTTTGGAGGTCTACCGATTTTTGGTCTTGCATCGACCGTTTTATCTGTGTTACAGTTGCTTAGTACACGCTGAGCGACACTTGAAGACTTCCGGACAATATCAGTAACGTCTGAAATGGACTTGTTTTCCAATTTTTGGCAATAATGAGGTCTTTTTCTGCAATAGAGAGTGTCTTGCGTGTTGAAGTTACCTTATTGCTTGAAACTAGTTTTAATGATATCGGAATGCCGTCTTCAATTTTG
Source organism: Parhyale hawaiensis (assembly GCA_001587735.2). NCBI lineage: Eukaryota > Metazoa > Arthropoda > Malacostraca > Amphipoda > Hyalidae > Parhyale > Parhyale hawaiensis. The sequence goes on along the minus strand of LQNS02278091.1, from coordinate 12,301,013 downwards.
AGGTGCTCTATTGAGTGTCTTAAAAAGAATTAAGCAGATTTTTACCGTCGTTCTTGATTTTTCGCCAGGTCTGAATGCCTTCGTATCTTTTCAGCCCAAATTGTTTAGGAAAATTATTATGTAAAACCTCGTAGTTTTGTATTTAATTTATGCATGACCTCATGTTTATTTGGTAAAAATTCCATTATGATTTACTCAATACTTTATAAGTAATAAACTGGTTTGTGTTGTTCCTATAGTATGGCCGCAATTATACGTCTTACATTTTTTCGTGTGGCTTACAGTCCTGTCATTGACGTAATACAACAACGGTAGAGTCGCTTTTAAAATAAGACTGCACTGCCCAGTTTCGAGGAAAGCGACCAAGTCATTTGGCCGATGTACATTACGCTCTTGCAGTGCATTGCCAACGCGAAGGTTATATTTGGTTCTACTAGTAAGATAATTCAGAGAGTGAAAATTCATTGAGGATAAAGGCTTGCAAGAGTAGGTAAGTTACATTACCTATGGCCTACGAACGAAGAACTAATCGTGCGCTTTTCAAAGTTTTTCTTGGTTCGTTGGGTGTCTCTCACCTTGAATGAAGCCATTGGTTCATTTTTTGTATCTCAAACAATAAGTGTAATTCCGATCATCCACTCCTAATTATACACTTCTTTCAAGTACTGCATTCCTGATTGCAAGAGCTTTTTTTTTTACCACAGAGAGACGTATTAAAATGCTGGTGGCAATGTCCGTATATTTCATTACCTGGAATTTTTCTGCCTATCAACGATATTAGTGTGATACTCTACCCAGAATAATTTGTTATTCATTTCACCACGACTTGTCTTTTTTGTATATATTAAAATGGGCTAATCACCTGTACAGTAATTATCACCCCAGAGGCATTTGGGGTGACAATTATAGTACAGGTGGAAAAGTCGGGTGACAGTAATTGCACATGTGGAAAAACTGGGGTGACAGTTCTGTAGAGGGCTTGATCTAATTAATAATTAACTTAACCAAACCTTACCTACCCTAACCTAGCCTTAAATAACCTAACCTAGCCTTGCCCAACCAAACCTAGCCTTACCTACCCTAACCTAGCCTTAACTAACCAAACCTAGCCTTGCCCAACCTAACCTAGCCTTACCCAACCTAACGTATCCTAGCCTAGCCATACCTAACCTAACATAACCTAACTCAGCCATACCTAACCTAACATTACCTAACCTAACCGAACTTAACCGATGAACTAATTTCGTTTGTTTCCCAGAGGGAGCTAATTTCGTCGCCATTTGTTTTAATTGGGATTTAGAGAAAACCAGTCCTTGCTTCCCTAACCTGACCCGACAGTTTGAAAGAACGTGTAATAACCCGACTTTTTTGGATTCAAGCAATTTTCGTCCGACGTTTCTAACCCAACTTACCCGACTTTTTTTAATTCTAACTACCCAACGAAAGTTGTACCGAAAGTTAGGTAACCTGGCCTAACCTAACATACTCTAACCTAACCTAACCTGATCTAATCTAAAATACTCCATAATAACCTAACCTACTCTACAATAACCAAACCTGACCTAACCTACCCTAAGCTGACCTGACCTAACGTACCCTAAACTAACCTAACTTAACCTTACTTAGCCTTACTTACCATTACCCAACCATACCTAGCCTTACCTCACGTAACCAAACCTAATCTAATATATTTAAGGTGAAAATTATACAAGTGGATACACTGGGGCGACAATGTACAGGTGGGATTTCTTGGGGTAATAATTATTGTACATACGGGATTTTGGGGTGACAACTGTCCAGAAGATCCAAATGGACAACAAGCGTCAAATGGCGCCTAAAATAAATAGAATAGAGAACACTGTACTTTTGCATGATGAAAACAAAGCTTTTTGTGACGTCACAACCAATCAGTGCAGTCAGCCTTACTGTGGTGAGAAACCTGCTGATTGTAGCTATCATTCGGTGACGTGAGAGCACAAGGGCTATTTAATCATTAAGTTGAACCGCCTCGTCCACTGTAGAAGACCTCAGCGATGCTGCAGAATATGGCTGAGCCCCACCCCCGCATTCACCTTTCAAAGAGAGCTTTTACTACGAACGGTGACTTTGACCCCATCTCTGTTGTCGAAGAGTTACTCGGCATGGGATGCCAAACTGTAAAAAAGTAATCAGTTCCATACTACTTGTGACTACCATGCACTCTGAACAAACAGAAATGGTGGTTTAATTTCAGCTGTTAATTCACAAAGCTTAAAATGAAGTAAAAAAAACGCAAATTTCTTTATTCTCGTTTTAAGAGAGATATCCCAAGAACATTAGGAAATTATAGCACTCTGAGAGTACATACCTCCGCCAAACTAGGCAACAGTAACGAAAACTTCAAATTGGCTTTGAAATCATGATTACCTCCGCCAAGGAGGTTATGTTTTCGTCGTGTTTGTCTGTCTGTCTGTCACCAAGATAACTCAAAAAATTCTAAGCCGATTTGGACGAAATTTGCAGGGATTGTTGGGTATATTAGGAGAAACAGATGATTAACTTTTGGTGAAGATATGTCCTTCCGTTTGTTTGTTTGTTTGTTTGTCTGCCTCATTTTTCTCATTGTCATAACTCAAAAAGTTATGGATAGATTTTTATGAAATTAACATAAATTGTTAAGTATATAACAAAGAGTAAATGACCAAGTTTTGGTAATGATCAGTTTGTTCGTTCGTTCGTTTGTCACTGTTTTTATTTTTATGCTTGTTAGTACAATAACTCAAAAAACAATTAATGGATCTTTATGAAATTTATAGGGGTTATTAGCAATGTCGAAAGACATTAATGATTAAATTTTGGTGCAGATCGGTTTGTTCGTTTGTACGTTTGACTCATGTTTGTCATAACGTTTGTTAGCACTATAACTCAAAAAGTTATGAACAGATCTTGAAGAAATTTGCGCATGCTGTTATTACTAATCAAAACACACACATGATTAGATTTTGGAGTTTATACATAGAAAATTATGGATTCAGAGCCAATTTGAATTTTTTGCTACCGTTGCCTCGCTTGGCGGAGGGATGCGCTCTCAGCGTTCTCTAGTTTTCTTTGTATCAACTCCAAAATCTAATCATTTGTGCCTCTTGATAGTACTAGCAATATCTGCAATTTTCTTGAAGATCTGTTCCTGACTTTTTGAGTTATGCTGCAAACAAACATTATTAAAAGCATAAATCAAACATACAAACGAACCAACTGATTTGCACCAAAATTTTATAATTAACGTGTTTTAATATTACTAACACTGCTAACAAAGATCCATTCAGAACTTTTTGAGTTATTGCGCTAACAAGCATAAAATCAAATACGGCGACAAACACACGAACGAACAAGCCGATCATCACAAAAATATGGTCATTTACTCTTCGTAATAAGTTGATGAGAATTCGTCGATAACTTTTTAAGTTAAGGCATTGACAAAATGGGCCGGGCAAACAAACAAACAAAGAAACGGAAGAACAGATTTTCACGAAAAGTTGATCATCTGTTCCTCCTAACGTACCTAACAATCCCTGTGAATTTCATCAAAAATCTGTGCATAACTTTTTGAGTTATCTCAATGACCGACAGCTAGACAGACAGAATAACAGACAGACAAATTCGACGAAAACATTACCTCATTGCCTGAGGTGATTAACTATGAGTAGAGCAGTGCTGCGAAGTAAAGTGTATCTTTTGTTGGCTCGGCAAAGTCCAGCTAAGTTAAGCTCACAAGGCTTCACTTGGCTTAAACTTGCAAGAACGGCGTTAGCTCCGCTGCTGTCAGACGTGTTACAAGGATTCGAAACAACAACACGATTGCATATGCAACGGCTGAATTCTCCTCCATTTTACGGAGAATGATTGAATATTCGGAAGTCTCATGAGTACTGGAGTACGGGCTTACACCTTAAACTTGATTCAACGCGACGAAAACGGCGGTCCTGTATAAAGTACCGGACAAGTCAGGTATATTTGGCTTAATGTCACTTGTCAGTCGATGATACTAAAAGTGGCGCCCTATAAACTAAGTTTAACTAACACTTTAGTTCGAGTCTCGAGGCATCTCAATGCAAATTCGTCTCGTGTTCCATTAGACCACTTCCCTTCGAGTGAAGTATGACCAAAATAATTTTGAGTGAAGTACTTCATGCGGTTTCAGAATTTTATGGAGCAATAATCACCATTGCTAAGTGCGTACGATTGAATCAGTCTCTTATACTGAATTTCACCCGTGGGTCAGTTAGCCACTGATTAATCGTGCACGCAGCAGCTGGCCTCGCCCCTACCACTGCAGTAGCTGACTTATTTGATGTGAGCACACAATGCCTGTCTTGTTTTCCCTCCTCTGATGTTCATGCGAGGCAGTCCAGTACAGCAGACGGGGAGACAAGGCGCCTTCGATTATCCCCCTGTAACCTCTCTGCTTTCAGTGCTCCTCAAATGAACACTGGAAGGAAAAGGGTCAAGCTAGAAAGTCTAGCCCGCTTAGCTTCAACCGGCTCGGAATTCAATCCTGAGCGTTCTATTCCCCACAATAGATCGAGTTTCAGACGTTAATCGCAACTCATTTCCGCTTGAGACAGCCTCAAACTTAGTGTTCAATCCAAGGGTAATCGGCTTGCAAATAAGCGCCTGAAACTTTCTCAAAAGTGACAAAATGAAGGCGGTGCAATAAATTCTCGACAAGTTATATGATCGTCGGGCTGTACGTTGGTCTACGCGGCTCATATCTGGTGATTGGTCTTCCAAAGTGAGGGTCTGACGTGGTTATTTGCTCCAGGCCGTTTTATTTTATTTTTTTTTTTTTTGCTGACCGCAGCATCAGAAATTTAATCAGATACTTCAAGGTTTGATTAGACGGAGAGCTGGGTTATGATGCTAACGTTGGGTTCGTCTACGTCAGGCACTGTGAGGTTACGTTACAGCGCGTTAGCTTAGGCAGCGTTAGGTATCGCTAGGCAAGGTTAGGTCAGGTTACATGACATTATGTGAAAATAGGTTGCAGCATGTGAAGTTAGGTTAGATCAGAGTAGTTTAGGGTAGATTGCTTTTCTTTGTAAATCCAGCAAAAAGGAAAGAAAAAATGTAGTAAGGCCGCCGACAGCCGGAGAAGAGCCGCGAAATATCTCGTAGGGCTGTAATCACTACGCGTGGGTATAGGCACACAAAATAGCCGAATGCTGTGGCCCTCGACGCAAGGGGTGACACACGGCCGGAAGTGCCCACCTATGACATTCCTTACCTGTAGCCTCGATACCGCTCAGAATGTCTCATCGACTTCTGAAAAACCAGCACCTTTATTCTTTCCTTTCCTTCCTAAAGAACGTCACATGAGGTGCTGTGCTGCATGCGCTCACAAAGCGATGAAAGTTGCATACCTAGACAACATATACTTGAAAGGATTAGTTTTTGTAAAGTTTTTGCTGAGCAGCGGTAACATCCTGTACCTATTAGCATAAATAAACTTATGTAGCCACCACGCACTTGCATGCTGCCAGTAAGGCTTGAATTGCAAAAAAATAAAAAAGAAAATCCCGCAGTGATGTAATGCTCCCAGTGTATTAAAGCATATTAGCCCGTAGTAACTGCGTTTGCAAGCGCTCATAGAGATATTTTATTTTTTAGCTTACGCTCGAAAAAGAAAGAAATCATTAGTTTTCTATGACAATCTACGATGCCTTTTAAGAAAACGTAGAATTTGAACGGTAACTGTATTATTTATAGAGGCAATATTCGTGATTTCGGTTCTAAAGACCTGTATGGAATGAATTTAGCAAAGAAATTAATCAGTTTATTCGAGATATATCATAATATACATATAAATATATTCTAGTTGTAGATGGCGTACATATTGTTGAATTAGATGAAAAGCAAGACATTCAAAATAATAAATATATTGTCGACTAACCAGTAAAATTTAACGTTTCAGGACCAACGAATCCCATCATAAAAAAATATCCACAAGCTGTAAATAAGAATTCCTTTATTTAATGCATAAGAGAGCATGGATGTGTTCGGAGGAGGTCTAAAAAGCGAATGAGCAGCGATACGTGGAGGAACTGCACGTCAGTTCTTGTGCAGTAGGCTGATGTGATGCTAACCGGGAATTGTGTAAAGCGGCAAGCACAGCTGAGGCCATAGCGTTAAACCTAGGTTTTATTCTGCGTATGGAGAGGGACTCTAATGTTGTCAGCTCAAATGGATTGGAGGAGTCTATGATTGAGAAGTCATTCCTGCTGATGGGATGGTTGCTTTGCTCAGCATGCAGGCGGGGAACTGAATGTGGGGGTTTTGCGAGTGGTAAACCGGTTCGATTGGATATACCTAAATGTTGGTCAATACGGGCTTTCAAATGTTGTCAAGTGCTACCGATGTACGAGGCATTGCATCCTGTGCAATTAAAACGGTATATAACACCCGACAAAAGTGGTACGGGATGTTTGTCATTGAATTTGAAGAAGGATCCTATGGTCAATGTGTTTTTGTATAAAATTTGAAGTTTATATGTGGGTAGGCTTCAGAGAGGAACATTTTCAATGTATTTACTGCACTAACAGACAGAGATGGGCATGTAACTAGTTACTGTAACGGCTTAAGTAACGGGCGTTACTTTTTGTAACGAGTAACGGCAACGCCTTAGGAATTATTGAAGCGTAACGAGTAACGGTAACGCCCGGTTGGATTTTATCAAAAGTAACAGAAATTGTTGTTACTCGTTCCTCGTTACATTTTCAAAATTTGCAAAAATACGAGAGATGAGCTGTCGGCAAAGAAAAAGTTATGTAAAAGGAGTGGAATCATGATTTTCAAAATATACACAAATTTTTGGCAATTAAAGTATGACCATACTTTTCGGATATACATATATTTTTATATTAAGAAAGTAATTTTTTATTCTAAAAATTTGCTTCGAAATTAATTTTGCCCACAAAGACACGAATGAAACGCACGTTTACATTGGTAACTTATAAAATCAGTATCTTGCACTACTCATTTCAGCGATCATCATTTAAATAGTAGGAAAGGACGAACGTAAAATCATACATTTTTATTGGGTTTCTGCACGAGCGTAAAACGGACGCCACACGTTCCCCAAAATATATCTGAAAGATTATAGCTATATTCTTTTACGAAATTAAAGTACCGATCATTCCAGAACATTCCACTTGCATCAAGTCTCTAGCGTGCGCCTTAATAAAAATGCAATGATACTCTCCTTTTTGTCGGTCACGACTAGAAGTAGGAATATATATCACAATAAAAATATGTAATACGCTGATTGCTATAATGCTGTAGTTATACCAAAATGTTTTATGAATGCTTAAATTTCCTTGACATTCCGTATCAAATTATTCTATTTGATGGAAGAAGATATGGGATTGATTTAAGACAACTATTGGGCTCCACTCGAAGTAAAATTTATTATTGGTCTTTTCACAGCACCAGTGCACTAAACTGCTCGAATTTGCTATGAAAAATAGGTCGCTTATTTTCAGCATTTCTAACTATTAATGCAAATTTTATGAAAATCTATTTATAATTCTTTGAATTATGTGTCTGATCAATATAAATCAAAAATAGGGACAAACGGACAAACAGATAACCAATAAAATGTGGTCATCTACTCATCATAACATACCTAATAACTAATTTATGCAGTTAATTGCGTAAGTCCCTCTTTAAAATTTTCAGTTATATTTCAACGAAAAAAGGCAAAAAAATCAACAAACAGTAGAATGGACCGTCACCAAAGTTCAGTTAATCATTTCTTCCCCCTACTATCCCTAACAGGCCAAGTAATTTCGTACGAATCCGTCATTAACTTTTTGATTCACTTTGGTGACGGACAGAAGAACAAACTCCACAAAAACATAACCTCCTCGGTGGAGGTAATCATTTGTTAACCTGGCTAAATAAATGATCAGTGATCACGAAATTGTTATCAATACCAGTATGTCAACGGAAGAATTTCGGTTGCAGTTCATGACAGTTATTACCTCTGTCAAAGAGTTTATGTTTTTTCGAGTCTGTCTCCTTGTCTGAATGGTTTGTCTGCTTGTTGGTCTGTCACCAAGATAACTAAAAAGTTATAGAAGGATTTTTGCGAAACTTAAAGGGTTTGTTAGGAGGAACACAACATATTTAGCCAAGATTCGTTCAACCGTTTGTTTGTTGCTTGTCTCTTTTTCGAGTGGTGGCATAACTCTAAAACTTATGGACGGATCTTTATGAAATTTGCAGGAATTGTTAAGTTTATTACTAGGAGTAGATGACTGAATTTTGTGATGACATGTTTGTCCGTTTGTTTTTATGTTTGTTAGTAATATAACTCAAAAAACATGAACGGATTTTCATGAAATTCACAGGAATTGTTAGAAATGTGAGAATACAAATGGTAAAATTTTGATGATTATAAGTTGATCCTCTGCTGGTCTGACTAAAGTTTGTCAGCATATAACTCAAAAAGTTACAGGCGAGTCTTCAAGAAAAATACAGAATCTGTTAATGCTGTCGTGAAGCACAAATGATCAAACTTTACTGATGATGATTAAAACTAAATTCAGTTTTTCGTTTACGCTACCTTGCTTGGCGGAGGTATGCACTCTCAGAGTGCTCTAGTTACGAATGCAGTTATGAAAACACAGCAGTGAAAAGTTAACTATAATATTTGATGCTGAAACTCAAGGCTAACTAAAATCTTGGCTACGGCCAATAAAGCAAAAATAGTCAGTTCACATCAGTCATTAACTTACTCGACTAATGGACTGCAACATGACTCTTGATTTTCATTTATTTCAAGACTAACTCAGTTGCATTTGTTGACGAAGCTTCAATGTTACTTCACATGTTTCACCGGCAAACATGACAAATTTAGCTGAAATCTATTCAATGGCAAAAATAACAAAACATTATACCTCGCATGGAGCAATTGAATGTTTGGTATTGGAGAAGTCATATATGTTTTTAGGAATTCGGATTTACAGATAAAAAGAACGAGTTTTGTTCACAAAACAATATGGCAGCGATATTTAGGTCAGCTGCGCTTAATAACGATGGGTTGTGCTCTCTTTGCTTGTTTCTTCAACTGCTCACACATGCCAATCTAGAAACTGCTGAGTATTACATTAGATAGAAGTTCAGCTAACTAATGCCAAGATCACGTACTTGCATATTAACCAAATTTGCTTTTTAGCGATGTCAGATGGATCTATCTTCGTGATTTTTGCTTTCAAAAGACAGTCGAATATACCAACAATCACCTAAGCTTGATGGTAACTGAAGCTCGTCTGATAATTGTAGTGCAAAATTAGTAATTTTTTAACTGTTGACATTGTACTGGACTAAGGTCGAACGTTGTTTTGCTTCATATTCTAAAAAAATTGATGTTTTTTTATCTTTTCACTTCTCATTTTTCCTGCAAAATATTTTCAAAAGCAAAACCTTGTTTAAATTCTTACTTTGACAGGTGGTGCACGAATCGCTCCGACAACTGCCCCCAAACGCTCCGGCAACTGCTCATATCAGTGCTCTAAATGCTTCGGTAACTGCTCCAAATGCTCCCATAAGTGCTCCTGGTGCCCTTTTCTATCGCTACTATTGCACACTTATAGCGCTACAAATGCTCCTTTCAAACGCTACTACGACTCTTTTTTTAAAAGCTCCAGTGTCCTAGCTCATTCATGAACATAGCTCAACTCCCTCTACCTTTTTTGGGTGGAGAGCAAATTTCATCGCCGTCATTTTTTATGGCAAGCTAATCGTAGTATTTTGGAATGGGTCACATCGAGGGTAACACACCAGACGCCCTGCAAAAAATTATGAACATTGCTCAGCTCCTTCGACAACTTATTGGGTGAACAGACAAACAAACATATGTATATGCAAACTTAAATTTTCAACGAAAATATCACTGTTCTTCGCTTCGCTCGCGGGTCATAAAGTTCTAGCCCTATTGCACCCGATTACTGATCCCCGCCGTATCATAAATACATCAGCTTCCCAATGCTGCCTGATTCACAATAAGATTGCACCGATTTTTCTTCCAAGCCATTTGCCTGATGACAGCCGTTGAGCCTTAATTATTACCTCCCCTGAGGAGGCTATGTTTATGTCGTGTTTGTCTGTCTGTAGGCAAGTTTATTTGTCACCAAGATTACTCAAAAAGTTATGAACGGATCTTTACGAAATTTACAGGGCAGGTTAACAGTAACAGATCATTAACTTTCGGTAAAAATCTGTTCATCCGTTTGTTTTTATTTGTCTTCCTATTTTATTTTAGTACCATAACTCAAAAAGTTTTGGACGAATTTTCACGAAATTTACGTGAGTTGTCAGGTATAGTACGAAGAGCAAATGACCACTTTTTTGTGATGATCTGTTGTTCGTTCGTTTGTTTGCCGCTGTGTTTGATTTTATGCTTGTTAGCACAATAACTGATAAGTTATGGATGGAACTTTACGATATTTAAAGGAATTGTTAGCAATGTTAATAGACATAAATGATTAAATTTTGGTGATATTCGGTTTGTCCGTTTGCGTGTTTGACTTGTGTTTGTCATAATGTTAGTCAGCAGCGTAACTAGAAAAGTTGAGAACTGATCATCAAGAAAATTACAGAAGCTATTCATCCTATCAAAAGGCACGAATGAGTAGATTTTGGTGTTGATACAAAGAAAATCAAAGTTTCAGAACCAATTCGAAATTTTCGTTTCTGTTGCCGTGCTTGGCGGAGGTATGAGCTCTCAGAGTGCTCTCTAGTTATCTCTAATTTCCTTCTATCTATTTGTGAAGAGCGTGACACTAAAGGTAGGTACGTGCTAGCGTGTAAATATCTATATTATAATTTTGCTTGAGGCTTCATCCGTCTTCCGTGTGTACGTCCCTATTTCTGCACGCTACGTTTTTCACTGTTAGATAGCGGCAGCTTCAACTCGCGAGGTGTTCTGATTATAGCTAAAACGAAGTTCATCCATAGCTGACTTCTTAAGCGTTTCTTGAAAAAGTTTAGTCACTTTCAAAGCAAAAACATGAAGACCTTTTCAGTCGCATCTTATCTACCGCTTTTCATTTCTTTCAAAACATATTGTACTTGCTTTGCTTGTGGCGCCTCGACGTTCTTAATAGGGCCAACCGTATACGTAGTTAGAATATACTGCTGGAGAATAGAACGGGTAGTGTTGGACAAATAGCGTCTAAGGTATTCTTTCAAGCGAATGTGCTATATCTCAGGAAATATAATGTCATCTTGAGAACAGAGGGTTAGGCTGCTCTGAGTGAAGAAATTGGCTGACTCTGTTTGTTGTAGCCTATAGCTCTTGCATCAAGTAGAGCAGAAAATTATTGGCAATATCCATGGGTCCCGTAGCCGTGAAAAAAAAAATTGGGAACGCAGGCAAGAAAATCGAATGCCGTAAGATTATGATCGGCTTATTTATCTGTAAGCCGTGGAAAACAGAGCTTAGAAAAGCATGCATAAATATAGGAGAACAGTGCAAGAAGTACCGTTGTATGCAAGATTTACTAGTGAGCTAGAGAGGCTAGAGTCCGCTAGACGAGGTGTGTTAAGGTTTACGAGGTTCATCAAGCGTACTTTAGATTAGACGGGGTAAATTTGAGTTACACTAGTACTACCTTATATCAAATGAATGTAGTAGGTGAAAACGTTAATTAACCGAGAAATTTTTCCAGGTCCCACTAGTATAGCATGTTGCCAGTAGTTTCGGGTGACGAATTTTTCTGAGTCGTGTATGTTCTACATTCAAATGAGATAATTCTCATTCTGGTAGCATAGATACGGTAGTAAGATAGACGCGCGGCTTGCACAGCTTGTATCGAGTAGTGTGTGCGAATATAGAGTGGGGCTCCGGCATAACGCTGCTTATCGCTGTTCATAAAACACTGCAATCTAATCTCCCAACACCGTCTGAAAAATATGCAATTAGCGGGAACTGTTGAAAAAATGTATGATAAATAAAACTCCTCAGTGAAAAGGTTATAAATAAGTAAACAGCTATGTTTTTACAGTGAGCCTATGGCTAGAATGTTTTGCAACTATGATGCTAAAAGTGTCCAGTTCAAAGAGGTAGTGGCAAGATTTTGAAGAAAGTTTATGAATGAGAAAATTTGGGTGACGCATATGTAAAAATAATTTCATGAACTGTCAAATGCATACTTAATTTTACATTCGAGAAAACACGGATTTAAACACGTTACGCGCACCTAAAGGCTAGTACACAGGCTAGTCAAAAGCACGAGTTTTTTTTTTTTTCATTTTATTTAGCCTTCGTAGACACAGCCTTGAGTTCTGAAAAAGGTATTAAAATGTTAGCCGTCAGTTCGGCTTGCTCAGCAAGTGTGAACGTTTTTCAAACTCGGAGGGAAATTAACTCAAATTTCTTCACACTTTTGTTCTACTAAAATGGACGGCGCAGCACATTCGGACTCGGAGATGACGAAACTCGTTCTTTTGACTAGCGTGTGCACAGGCCTTAACACAATGTGGCGACACCGCTGCCTGCGAACTCAACTGATAATATAGATATTTTGAGCGAATTATATCTCATTGATATAGTTCTACAACATTATTTATAGATATAACTACTAGAGGTACGAGTAAATAAGCTCAATTTTAACTTTCTTTTACGCTGACGCGAATTAAGTTCACGTCACAAACATTCGATAGAAAAATTAATTTTATGTTTTGGTGGATGTGGAAAAGTAGCTGATGCAAATTTAATGAACCGACTTTTCTATCTATTGTCTACTAAATACAGTGATAAAAATTTACCATGTATTACCTTGCCCTTTAAGAGTGTTCTAGCAGTACCAAAGCTGTTACATAGAAGAGCATTTTCTAAACATATTGTTGCCGGTGATTCAGAGCTGTATTGATTAGTAAATTGTATTTCTATGAATGGAAAATTTAGTTTAACGTTCCAAATCTCTTAGACAATTATTGGAAACGCACAGAAATAAATCTCTTTGGTAGAATAGCTTCCCAATCTCTAATCTCGTCATAAAGCTAAAATGGCTATGGGACGCTTTGAGACTGAAACATTTCAAATACTTACCCGACAGTTTGCCTGAGAGCGCAGTTACTTAATGAAACTGTAGCAAAGGTTATGATATAAAAGTTAATCGGGCAGCGTAAGCCGGGCGCACACGAGCGCAAAAGTTGCCTTGCCAAGCAATTCCGTATCCGATTGCGTTACAGCGCACAAGGCTTCGGCTTGTACATTGCTATGCCACTAAAAAGAATGTCTAAGGTATGAGTCGTTTCTTGCAGTTTGTACGTTATAACAAGTAGCGGTTGTCAAGCTTAAAGAATACTTCCTATTTCTGAGTTAATTCAAAGTTGCAATGACTCATAATTTTAGTGTGACATTCAAGCGCCATTAATAGTAGGCACGGCAACGTGACGGCCGAAGCGAAAAGTTGAGTGATAGTGAGTGTGCCCACGCCGTAATTGGGAGCTACTGCATACACTTCCAATTTGCGGCCGAGCGCCCCCAAGGGCGGCACGGACAGCCATGCTCTGAGGCGCGTTGCCGTGGAAAACTTGGGCGTGTATTTGCGACCCAGCAGTTGAAAACGTTACCAAGGTCGTGTCCACGTAAGAACCACATGAGTAGTTTTGGCCACGGAAATTCGTTTGTGAATGCGTTTGCAAGTATAAATGACAACTTCGTTTTTATTTAGATTAGATTAGATAGGCGACAGTAGACGAACCAATTGGCCCATCCCCAAAGAGACATCAGAAATTACGAGCCGCCCCTCTAAGAGCTATTACCATTAGGTTAGTAGCATATAGAGGGCTGCAGAAAAGAGAAAAAAAAGGGGGAAGAATCCTTGCCAAAAAGACGATCATGAATGCACGCAAGCACGATCAAGAGCCGCTGATATGCGGAGCTTAGAGTTGTCAAACTGTGGCTAAGATATGTCAAACTGAGTGTGGCTACGACGTTGCATGTTTATGTTCACTATGTGAGGTTTTTGATTTCGGGTAAAAATTTAATTTAATGCAGTTTAAAAGCATTATTTAAAGTCGTACGTTGTTGTAGGCCCAAGTTAACTGCAAATAGAAAGCTAGAATACCGTGATTGAGTGTAAAGCGCCCTGGACATTTGCGTGTTTACAAAGAAAACCTGCCTTGTTCGCCGTGTGATCGAGGGTGCTGGATATAGAATCATGTCCATGTTTTCGCTCACTTTGTTTGTGAACACTACACATGTTTGCTGGAGTGGGCAAATTCTTGGCTATTGACAGAAACACGTAACTACCAGTACAGTTCCAACCGCTCACCAAAAGCGACTACGGCTTGGTAGGCCTCGAGCGTTCATCCAAAGCCATACGGTTTGGAAGGCCCAGAGCGTTCACCAAAAGCCTTACGGTTTGCCAGGCCCCGAGCGTTGACCAAAAGCCTTACGGTTTGCCAGGCCCCGTGCGTTCACCAAAAGCCTTACGGTTTGCCAGGCCCCGAGCGTTGACCAAAAGCCTTACGGTTTGCCAGGCCCTGTGCGTTCACCAAAAGCCTTACGGTTTGCCAGGCCCCGAGCGTTGACCAAAAGCCTTACGGTTTGCCAGGCCCCGAGCGTTCACCAAAAGCCTTACGGTTTGCCAGGCCCCGAGCGTTGACCAAAAGCCTTACGGTTTGCCAGGCCCCGAGCGTTCGCCAAAAGCGATTCGGTTTGCCAGGCCCCGAGCGTTGACCAAAAGCCTTAC
>LQNS02278091.1:12272374-12285348 GCA_001587735.2 Parhyale hawaiensis | reverse complement strand
CAAAAGCCTTACGGTTAGCCAGGCCCCGAGCGTTCACCAAAAGCCTTACGGTTAGCCAGGCCCCGAGCGTTCACCAAAAGCCATTCGGTTTGCCAGGCCCCGAGCGTTCGCCAAAAGCCATTCGGTTTGGTAGGTCCCGAGCGTTCACCAAAAGCCTTACGGTTTGCCAGGCCCCGAGCGTTCACCAAAAGCCTTACGGTTTGCCAGTCCCCGTGCGTTTGCCAAAAGCCTTACTGTTTGTCAGGACCCGACCGCTCAACATAATTATTGAACTGTGTTCCAAAGTCAATCTCCTTTGCTCTAACAAATTAAAACTTGTTGAAATCGTGTAAGCGGAGGGCAAACAGAAGTTTGCCGTGATATTAGTTGGGCTGGGAGTGGATTATTGCACCGCAATTTCGATAACAATCACCCAAAAATGTCTTGTCATGGACACAACTTTGCTAATAATACTGCAGTTAGCTACTATACCGTAACTTCGACAACTCGATAACAATATTTTTAGAAGCTACATCGAAAAAATAGACATTTAACTAATTCTTTATTTAGTTGCTAGCCGACTCCGAACATTCACACCATTCAAGCATTACTCAGTTGATCACCACCCTTCCCCCTCCAAAGAAAATGGATAAAGGAAGTCTAAAGCGCAGAAAGATATCACTCGTATCGCTAGGGGCCAAACTCCCCGCCTGAGGCAAGACAGTCATGTTTTTGTGTCCTGCACAGCAGCTACTGCGAGTAGGACGTTGCTTTCATCCTCCTTTTAGGAGCCTGGCTGAAAAGAGCAGCATCACCAGTAAACTGCCATCATGGAGGACTATTGTAAATCTGTTACCTCCATTTGTTTGTGAAGCAAGTCATGCTGGTGAACATTGAGCTTGATGTTTTATCGGTAGTAAAATTATTAACTGATTTTTTTTTGCTCTTCATTATTGCTCTCTGCAAGCGTGCATCACGTATATATGTGTGAAACATTGACCATGCGTTTAACTTATATCCTTCATTATACTAATTTGGTATTGGACTAAGCAAGACATGTATAGGGTAGTTTACATCTATCATTTAACGTTTTATATCAATTCATACATTTTATTCAACATGCATGATTAATTTTGATCGAAGACCGAAAGCTCTCATTTCTTCTACTTTTTTTTTAAATTTGGAAATGCCTACACTGCCTAGCTATTCGACAACTGACGAAGTCACACAGGAAAAGGCCACTGCAGTGCTATGCCAGCAGCAGCAATAGCTTAAAACGTGTCTAATTGGACGCAACACGAGTTATCCGATAGAGTATGCTATTATTATACTCCACGGAAAAAAGTGCTGGTGAAAAACATTGCAGAAACATAATCGTTTTCGAATTGTCGGAAGGGGGACTTCTCTCTCTAACGATGATTAATAATCCGAAGAAAAATCTCGTCGACGATGACTTCGATTATTGTTATCGAAGAAAGTTATTTAAATGCCCATCACTGACCTAACCGTGTTTGGTAGGGTTTGCATGCTGAGCTACAGGCTGTGAACTGGAATGTACTCACAGATAATTCTATCAATCGCGGAAACATGGATTTATGAAGTAGAAAAATACCTCGAGCTAGCTCATAGAAGAATTCGTTAAAGTTTACAAGACAAATCTCACAAATGATTTACTCAAGCAACTGAGAGAATTAATAAAATGACCGCAAGCAGAACAACTGCTACAGCTTTAAGTTCAGTGCAAAACAAAGCCAGAAGAAGTTAAACTTCAACTTGCACGATGATAAGAAACAAGAAAGACAAGTGCAAGCCATACAGACAATATAAAGAAACTGCAAATATATTTTGTGCTTAAGTTTCTTATTACTCCAACGTAAAGATTTAAATACGACGTTTTGTGAGCAAAAAAGGATCTAGATTTGATGATGAACAAGAACTAAGCGAAATGCAGAGTCATCAATATCAAAACGTTTTTCATGACCCGAAATTTCAATGACAAATGCAACCAGCAACTCCGCAGCAGTCTGACTTTAATACAGAAAGCTTAGCAGCGAACTCGCCATGGGCAAAGTTAGCGGCAAAAGCGCAGCGAGACAGGATGATGCGCGTGCAGACGTCCTCAACATGTATAAGATAGCACCTCTCAGCCATGACCTTAGCCTCTATAGGCTACTGCATACCAGTCACCTGCAACCGTTAACATGCAATCGTTACGACAATCTCCGAAAGTGGAAATTGCAAGGATCCAGTCAACGATAAACCTGTCTCCCCAACCGCCCATGCAGTGAAAACGTTTGAAAGGGGGCCCGGAAGCAAATAGTGTATTATGCAGATAGCAACAATCTTCTTATATCGAAACAATATGGCTTTCGATATAAACTCTACCACTCCGAACTACT
Source organism: Parhyale hawaiensis (assembly GCA_001587735.2). Classification (NCBI taxonomy): domain Eukaryota; kingdom Metazoa; phylum Arthropoda; class Malacostraca; order Amphipoda; family Hyalidae; genus Parhyale; species Parhyale hawaiensis. Next base: position 12,282,970 of record LQNS02278091.1, on the reverse strand, counting down.
GAAACACATTATGCCTCTGCAGGAAACTCTCTGTGCCCAGGCCAAACAATGTCAAGGTGGTTTGGGCGCTTTCAATTGGTCGCCGAAATTAAGCCTTCAAGGTTTGACCATTTCGAAACTCCGGACAGAAGCTTCGGCTCTGTCGCTTCGAATCGTATTGCAGGTGATAGAAGCAACTGTATTACGTCAAGTAGGCTATGAAAATATATTTTCCTGAGTTAGATTATGCTTTTGAAAGTCTGAAGATTAATTGATTAATAGACCGCGCCTGAATGTCAATTCTACGGGTCGAAGCCAGCGCATCAGTCTACAGTTTCGGATAAGTCAAGTCTTCAAGGCTTAATTTCGGCGCCCAATAGAATACACCCTTTGATCATGCTGACAAAGAAAGTTTGTTGCTGAACTTATATGGTATCAGTAGGAAATGACTTTCGATAAAACAAAAAAGTTCCAGAACATGCAAGCGACTAAAAGTGTAATTGTCAACAACAAAGCATCCACACGGCAGCCAGGATTCAGTAGAGTCCTCCAGGCACTGTGCTTGGCCCAATGTTCATCATCCTCGTCATCATCAGCAATATGGGAAACCGATGCAAATTTGTAGCTCCTTCATTTGCAGATGGCACGGATATCACTCGCGCTATACTCAGTGGAAAAAGTACTATCTGTCCTGCCAGATTTAACCAATATTTTTCGCTGGTCATCGAGCAACGCATGGCCTTCAACAATATAAAATTGGAATGGCTACGAGACGGGAGAACTCCTTTCTTTTTGAATCAACAATCAAAACTGCGCGAAATGGGAGCGAGATACAAAAAACAGGGTTTTACGAGACCTCGGAGTAAGAATGGACGATAAATGGTATTTTCAAAGCTGTAGGACAGAAATAGACTGTAAGAGTTCTCGAATTATCTGATCACGAGAGGCAGAAATTCTGGTCACTGTATGGAAATGGCCGGTATTGCTCAGATAGGTTATTATTCACTTATTTCTGCATCGAGCAACACAAAAGACCCAGAATGCCTTGAAACTCCTGGGATCATTTACTGTCAATAATCGAGGCCTCTACAAATTGAACTATCGTACAAGGCTAGAGTACTGGCGACGTCAAGTACTACATCAAGGAATTTTTGAACACCCGTCTTCATTTAACATACTTCCGTTACTAATATGCTTCTAGAGAATATGCTACAAGAAGCAACTAAAATTAATTAATACGTCGAAGCCTTAAAATAAAGAGCTAGGCGAAAATCGAGCAACATCCTGTGATACAATAGACGAAAAAATACGCTTCACAGAATCAAAAAATCGAATTTATGTAACTAACCCTAAAAAGCGAAGCAATTCTGTGAGCGTTTGAAATTACAGTGAAAATATAATAAAACTACAGCACTCTGATAGCTCATACCACCGCCAAGCGAGGCAACAGTAGCAAAAAATTCAAATTGTCTCTGAAACCATAATTTTCTTTGTATAAACTCCCAAATCTAATCATCTGTGCGTTTGGATAGTAATAACAGTTTGTGCAATATTCTTGAAGATACGTTCATAACTTTTTGAGTTATACTGCTAACAATCGTTATGACAAACATGAGCCAAACATCCAAACGAACAAACCGATTTGCACAAAAATTCAATCATTAATGTCTTCTAACATTACTAACAACCCCTATAAATTTCATTTAGATCCTTTCATTATTTTTTGAGTTATTGTGCTAACAAGCATAAAATTAAAAACAGTGACAAACGAACGAACAAACGGATCATTACCAAAATTTGGTCATTTACTCTTCGTTATATACCTAAACAACTCATGTTTAATTTCATAAAAATCCATCCATAACCTTTTGTGTTATGGCATTTAGAAAAATGAGGCAGACAAACAAACAAACAAACGGATGGACATATTTTCACCAAAAGTTAATCATCTGTTCCTCCTAACATACCTAACAATCTCTGTAAATTTCGTTCAAATCAATTCTTAACTTTTTGAGTTATCTTGGTGACAGAGAGACAAACACGACGAAAACATAATCTCCTTGGCGGAGGTAAATACAAAAATATGGACAAATTCAGAAAATGGAAACCGAATGAGGCAGAAACTGGAAAAAATGCAAGTTAAAAAATAAACTAGTCTGTTCTGATGAAACTAAGAGTTGGCTATGAGAAGGGGGAATGCACGTTGGGCATCATTTAGAGCAGGTTTGAGTCAGAAAATATACAGTGACTCGAGGATGCGTGAAGATGGAATGTTGGTCTGAAACGTTCAAGTTTATTAAATGATAGTTTCACGGATATTAATAAAATGACCTTACGATTAGCGATTTTCGCCTTGCTCTTTATCTTAAGGGCAACTACAAGATATGAGTTCTCTCTCTGTAAGTTCAGCTATAGCAGCACAATCGTCCCTCACCTTAGAAAAAGTGCGCAGTAAAACATTACCGAAATAAATTAATTCTCCGTCGCGTATCCTAGCTACTGAAGGATATATCTTCAGTACGTCTAAGTTTTTCTCTTGAAGCGAAAACTCTCCGTCAAAGGAAGACAGCAAACTGAAAGAATTAACTGTGTCTACTGCCCGGTGAAAAATCATCATTTCGTCTGTGCTTCGTTGATCGGCTAGCTACTGAATATATACGCTGTGACATGAGAGCAAACATATATTTCGAGTATGGAGTAAGTGATAGAAAATTAGATTCCATGGCTGTGACAAGAAAAATTGGAAATATCTTCAATGCTTCGATGTCAAGAACTGCTTCAAGCAAGAAATGCATTCAGAAAAAAGGATAAGGATCTCACTTCTGTCAGCTTATGCAACCTGGTCATCGATCTCCATGAAAGCGCACTATAATAAAAATATCTGCAACCTGGCCAATTTTTCTCCTATCTGTATCGTTACGGACGTGACACGGAACATAAAAATTTGTAAACATGTAAATAGATAAATATACAAATATGTCATTTACAATTTTATAAATATAAAAATTCACAAACAAACTACAGCACTCTGAGAACGAATACCTCCGCCAAAGAGGGCTAAAGTAAAGATAAATTTAAATTGGTTTTGAAACTGTGATTTCCTTTGTATTAACATCAAAATCTAATCATTTGTACCTTTTGACGGTAATAACAGCTTCTATAATTTATTGGAGATCCGTTCATTACTTTTCGAGTTATGCTGCAAGCAAACAGTCTCACAAACATTAGTCAAACACACGAACAGATCAACTGATCATCACCAAAATTTAATAATGTATGTTTTCAACATTACTAACAATTCCTGTAAATTCCATAAAGATCAGTTCATAACTTTCTGAGTTATTTTGATAACAAGCATAATATCAAACACAGAGACAAACAAACGACTAGACAAATTGTCACAAAAATTTGATCATTCACTTTTCGTGACATACCTAACAACTCATGCAAATTTAATAAAATCCGTTTATAATTTTTTGTGTTATGGCATGAAGAAATACCAGGCAGACAAACGAACGAACGGATCTTCACCAAAAGTTAATTATCTGTTCCTCTCAACATGCCTAACAAGTCCTGTAAATTTCATTAAGATCCGTCCATGACTTTTTGAGTTATCTTGGTGACAGACAAACAGCAAGACAGACAGACAGACAAACTCGACGAAAACATAACTTCCTTGGCGGAGGTAATAAACACTACGGTGGATCATTTTTTCCACTTTTTTTTTAATCTGATAACGCTAAAGTACGGAAAAGTTGCGAATCTCCATCAAAACAATCCGTGCAAAATTTTAGCCCTCTAAGTTGATATCTTCACGTGCTGCGGAGGTGCCAAAATTTCAACCAATAGCCAAAAAACGTTATTATAGATAAAATTTGCCAAAATTATAAATTTCCATCATTTCTTTTGCTATAGCGATGAAAGTGTGTTACAATATGTCACTTTATTAGAATTCATATTTCAGGTCGATCCGATAACATCTTCCTATGCCGCCAGGGTCGCAGAAATGGTCAAAATAAGGTAAATTATAGTTATTTTTCACCTATTTTTTATTTTAAATTTCAGAAGGTATAACTCTGCTATACTCAGTAAATGATGTGAAAACGTCTTTTTAACAATCGTGTTGAATATGTAGGTCGTGTGACTTTATCTTCACATGTCTGAGGTTCTTGAGCTAAAGTACATTTTTCATTATTTTCATCAGTCATTGGTAACATTGCTCTCCCACCAGATAACATTGTCTGTGTACAGCTGTTTATTTCAACGTTTCATGAAATAATCCAGAACTCACCACCTGGAGGTGACTGTACTTCGAGTTCCGCCCTACCCGACTAATCCCCCTTCCATACGCCGATCTCCTTATACAAACTGATTTTTTGTGAGGGTGTTAAAGGAGGGGAGCTTCTCCCTTCCTCTGAGTCTTGCTCTTATGAGTCCGTTACGGGATTCATATCCTGTAACTTCTTTTGAAGCATCTGTTACGATCTTGATAATCGAAGCAGTGAATATATCTAAAGCTTCCCTTACCAGCTGGATTCTTTGTTACTTCCCACAGATAGTTTCGTTGTATCAATTATTCTTCCTATTTTATTGTATTTCAAACGTCGACCAATCAGCGTTTCGCTAAGCAAATACTATTGGATATACATATATGGTATCCCGGCGTACCCATGATACCAAATCGAAACATTTAGTTTGAATGTTGTTGAACTGCCTGCGAAGACAATTAATTTTCTCCGTGTTAGAGAACGAAAACAAGAGTTTCGTTGCTCGGCAATTATAAAACCGTGAACCCTCATCTCGATGTATCTTGTAATCAGCAATTGTATTAACGAAGTATGATCAAAAAAGAGGGATCATCACAAATTCCTCGCTGACATTTTTGACAGCTCGGGAACTCTAGTTACTTTATAGTGTGTAAATAAAATTTTGAGATGTACGTTTCCTACGGCTATCATTGTGTACCTTGAGGACAAGTGCATGTTATACTTTTGATATTGCAGTTACAATCGCCACCATTTAACGTAAATTTTTAAGATACAGTAAGGCAAAAAGTCTAATATTAAATAACAGTCGACAGAATTAAAATTTAACAACCAACAACCAATCAGTACACTTTGCGAAATTCATATGACTTTCGAGACCGAATCAAAAACCTTCAATTGCCTCCCAATGATTACTTAGCTAGTTTTGATATCACCTCCCTTTTCACCAACATCCCCGTAGAAGAAACCATAGATATTATCTGTAACAAAGCCTTCAATGAAACGGACCTATTCCACAATATGGATAAACTTACCTTCCGAACTTTCCTTAGCCTTGCCATCAAAGACTCCTTCTTCATGTTTAACAATAGACTGTACAAGCAAAAAGTTGGAGTTTCCATGGGCTCCCCACTTAGCCCCTCACTGGCAAATATCTTTTTATGCCATCATGAAGCACTCTGGCTTAACGACTGCCCACGTGACTTTAAACCGATCCACTATAATCGTTATGTAGATGACACCTTCCTCATATTCTGCAATCAAGCAGATTCTGATCTATATTTTGTAATATTTGAATAGTAAACATCCAAACATCAAATTCACTGCCGAAAATCAGTTACGTAATTCTTTAGCTTTTCTCGACGTTTTAATAACCAACCAAGACTCAACATTGACCATTAGAATTTACAGAAAACCCACATTCTCAGGCCTTGGGACAGGTTTTTTTCAGTCACTGCTACGATCAATTCAGAATCTTTGTAATAAAAACTTTACTATTTCAAGCAAAGCATTTGTCTTCTCCATACCTTGCATTTTCAAACGAAGTTGACTTTCTCCGAACATTTTTCAAAAATAACGGTTATCCGCACCCGTTTCTGCATCACTCCTGCAAATTGTTCCTAGACAAACTGTTCTATCCCGGCATCAGCAACCCCTCGGTCAGTAAATTGGACTTCTTTCACTCGCTTCCGTACTACAACAAAGCATCTGCCAGTGCAGTAAACGCTTCGAAAACGTTCCTCTCTGATGCCTACCCACATATCAACGTCAAATTTTCATACAAACACACATTTACCATAGGGTCTTACTTCAAATTTAAAGACAAACCCCCACACCACTTTTGTCCAGCGTTATTTACCGTTACCAGTGCCAGGACTGCAGCGCCTCATACATTGATACCACTGCGCAACATTTCAAAGCCCGTATTGACCAACACTTAGGTGTGTCCAGTCGTACCGGTTTGCCACTTGCGAAACTCTCACATTTAGCGGCCCCCGCCTACATGCCGAGCAAAACAACCTACCCATCTACAGGAATGACTTTTCCATCATAGACTCTTCCAATCCCATCGAGCTCACAACATTAAAGTCCCTCTACATCCACAAGACCAGACCTAGCCAGAACACCAGTGAAAATATCAGCCTAACTTAAAGTTACGTTACTCTCTCTATGGAGTTGGGTGTTTCTTTCAATGAGCTGTGCACTTTTATAATGTTCTAAACAAGCAACAAAAGTTAGAACGCGCCATACTATTAAGGAATATCAAAAGATTATAGTGTAAATTCAGTTTCATCAGCACCTCTAAAGTGTTTGACAGTACCTATCCAGTAGAAAGTTGGATACTACGGCTTCGAAGCTCGTGTGCAGTTGCCAGACGTGCAAGAAATTCTTCTGCCAGTTGAGCGCTTGGGTAAACAAAATTGAAATAAGTACGCGATCCTTTTGTAGAAATACTTAGAGAATGTAAACCTTATGTTAAATAGATCAAACTTGCACACGTTGTTTCCTCTTCGATGCTTTGATACTGCAGCTGTTCCTTTATTGCATTTAAGGATAGTCCTAGCACCCTCAACTAAATTACAAAAATAAAGAAAATCTTTTTTGGCGGGAAAGCGAAAATCGTTTGTGCATGTGCCCGTAGCTCACAAAGGTCATTTTTCTGAAGTTAAGGGAAAATCTGTGAGCTAAATACACTTAGTGAAGTTTCGTGCATCCCGGCCAAGGTTTTAGTTGACACTGTTTGATCTAGGAAATGTATTAAAGTAAACTTTGTAACCCCCTCTTTGTCTTAATGCTACTAAAAAGTTGAAAGTTTTAATCTCGTAAAGCTGTTTTTCTGTAGTTTTAGCCTTATTTCATTATTTCATCGGCATCGGAAGTACAACCGATGACGATGCGCATCGTATGCCATCGCCGATGGCATGTTCAGCCATTTCATCGGACCATTTCTTCCTCATGACACCATCGCCGATGGACAAATTGGCCATCGCCGATTGTTTGATACGATTTCCATCGGACCATCGCTATCGCCGATGGATTTCTGAGATGTTCCATCGTAACATCGTAGTTTTTTCCGATGGCGATGGTCTACATACCAACGCCATTGACTCATCGCCGATGGCTATCGTGCTAGGCTCCGCTTATTTTTGTCGTGCCCGTTCCGCTCCGTAGCAAAATAACCTTGGAGGGAGGTCGGCCCAATATTAGAAAGTTGAGTGAATGTCGGAGCCTTGTCTGCCGATCCTGAACCAGTGCTTTACCAATATGCGCCAAGAACAAGAGTACTTATGCTATGCATTGTCAGGCAATGTTGGGCCGACATTGGGTCACTCTTGCAAAACGCTTCACGAAAACGGCCAAGAAATCATAGGGTTAGTTTAATTGATGCATTAATTTACTATAAGTATCAGGAAATTAGTCAACTTTCTGTTGCAAAGAAAAATATGTGAAGTTAATGTTGAATCGCAATATTGGGCCAATAATAATTTCCAAGAGTGATTCGACATTTAACTATTTCTCTTTCGAAACGACGTGTTGAATTAATGATGCAACATTCATATACCTTAGAAGAATGCAAATACTCTGATTAATACTTATCTTATTCTTATAATTGTCACTCTTGACTGAAGCTCCATCAATTTTACAACGAAGCCTGCTTCCTATCGTTAACGTCATGTATTTATGTTTAGGTTAAAGCTGATTGTTTTAGCGATATTAAGAATAATCCCCGATACTGAATGAATACATTAGCATGAGTGCACAACTATTCCGTTTTCATGTAGGCAAGATAACCAACTGCTCTGTTGGCTGAAATTTTACCGACAATGTTGGTCGGAGATTGAAAAACAACATTAGATTGACTTTCCAAAAACGAACATTTGCTTAATGTTGAAATGCAGTGTTGGTCCAACCTGAAGCCGAGGTCCAATGCTACAATGGCGGTTAATCTCGTTCGATTACGCTTGCACTCAGTTCTTCTTCATTTACCCTTCAATTTAATAATTATTCGGTGAATTTACAATTTGATGAATTGACGATTCAATGAATTTACCATTCGATTAATTTACCATTCGATTAATTTGTCATTCGATAAATTTGCCGTTTGATGAAGTTATACGCAATGAGTTTACAGTGAGCCTTTTTGTTGATGCTGAAGTCCCGAAAATTGGTAAAACAGCTTGATGCGAAATCTTGAAGACCCGTGGCAAAACACGGAAATCCCTATTGCTACTTACATTAAACAAACATCTCAGACCAAAAAGTTAAAATGGGTGAGCTGGTATCTGAAGACAGAGTTCAAAAATATTATATTTACAGATGCGGATGAGTGTTTTGCCGCCTTTGATTGGCCAGATGGCTGGTCATCTGGTTGGATACTGAATGGGAATCAACCAGATTTCGGTTAAGTCGTCAATAATGTGGTGGACTGGAATCAAAGACAGTGTCGTCATTGGTTCATAGAATATAAACCTAGGGATCTAGCTTAATATAGAAAACTGCTGCGAGCTTATCGACAGCTTCCTCTTGCCTTGGTTAGTAAACCACCCGTTCTCTTCTCGAAAGACTATGGTTGTTCAACATGTTGAGGCCCCTGTGCATAGTTCTCCTTATGTCTCTAACTGGCTCAGAGATGCTGGCGTTTCAATTGAGAGGGCGATAATATGGCCTCCAAATAGCCTAGATTTGAATCCCGTTGAAGTCATGTGGGCCATCATCAAAAGAGAGTTTATAGCAAGAGGAGGCAGATTACGAGTCTGGAGGACCTCTGGAAGGCTGTTGAGGACGTTTCAGCATCAGTAGCATTCACTGAATTATAAACCCCACCATATCAGTTGACCGACGATATTCAAAGATCCTTGGAAAAATGGGAGGTCATCGCGATGCGGTGAAACTTTATTTTTTTTTTAATAAATATTGACAAAATGTATTTGTTAGTTTTATACTAAAAGTTCTTTACTCTCCTTAAAAAATAACGCTATTCTTTTATATTTTCGGTCTTGAAACAATGAAATTGAACATTTATATTATGATGGCGAACGGCGATGACATATCTTCTTAGGAAGAATTAATAATAAAGATATGTATCTTCTGATGTATAAACCTTTTTTACTGTCATATTCAAGTCCCATTTTCAGGATACTGCATACAGTAAGTTATGCGGCTTCGTAAGCTTCCCCATTGCGTATGCGAAGTGCCAAAGTGCAGTTTTTTTCACACGATGAATTTTTTTTAAATATTTTCTTTTGACAACCTACAGAGGCTGCTGTTACGGTTCATAACCACGCACACACACACACACACCTACACACACCAACACACTCACACAAAAAGGTTACGTCAAAGTCGCAGCTGTGACTAGTATTCTGAAGCAGAGTGCATTATTCACTTGATTCTATTTTCCTTTTTCTATCACCAGGTTTGAGTAACTCTGAGTTCAACTCCACGGGAAAAATTTTTATTAAAACTGTCGGCTGATCAACATGAGCGAGCATCGATAGACTCGATTAATTAAAATTATCACGTAATGCAAGGTAATAATGGCATTCAGTACGGGTCATTTCTCTTCTGTACGTTCGATTCGAAGAGCTCATTTTCGACAAAGCCAGGCAGTATTCCATTGTCATTTATGAGCGCTGTGAAGGAGCCCTTGGAAAGAATGGAGGATGACTGGAAAGAATTTCGTTTTTCTCTTGTGAAAGCGCGTTCGACCTCTTTAATTAACGATGAATGGAATTATATGAACTAAAAAGAGAAGTAAGGAGACGTAAGTTAATAAGAAGCAGCTTCTCATTAGGTGCTGGGTATGCAGAAATGAACTGGTGCTTCCAATAAACCTATATCACTTGCGAGATGATGTTCCGATTTCGACCGGCACGGCAATGCAGTTAAGTACTGCAATGCTCAAACTTACAGTTAAACGCAAACTGAAGGAATAAGATCAGCTAGAGTCGATAACTTTGGCTACACAATTTCTTCAGTGCTTAGAACCTGGTAAAGAGGAAGTTTCTTTTTGTTTTGGTCACAACCTAGGTAAGCGTTCCTTCCACTGTGTATTGTAGGTATATGCAGCGTTTCAATAGGTGTTGTTCTCAAGAAAATGCAAGTTTAACTTGGATGAAAGGGTAAATACAGGCGCCCCAAGAAGTGCATGCACTTCCACTGGTAATATCTCCTATGTTAATTTTATCCTGGCAGGATAATGTATGCATTTCGTTGACTTAGGCCCAGCGCACACGGATGCAACTGTAGTTGCAAACCAGTTGCAAACCAGTTTCAGTTTGCGACGAAACGCAACTCTTTCGGCCCAGCACACACGGATGCAACTGTAGTTGGAAACCAGTTGCAAACCAGT
>LQNS02278091.1:12182811-12220801 GCA_001587735.2 Parhyale hawaiensis | reverse complement strand
ATCGTGTACTCCACGCCAACCGACCGGACATCGTCGTCAAGGACAAACAGGAGAAATCGGCCAAACTGATCGACGTCTCAATCCCCTTCGACTCCAGAATCATCGACAAAGAAGCGGAGAAGAAGGAAAAGTACCGGGACTTTGCCATCGAACTACAGAGACTGTGGCAGATGAAGGTCGACGTCGTTCCAGTGGTCATCGGAGCTCTGGGCGCCATGTCCAAGAATCTCAAGACTGCCCTCCAAGAGCTCAAGTGCGGCCATCTCCACCCAGAAACCCTCCAGAAGAGCGCTTTACTCGGAACAGCGCACATCATTCGCAAAGTGCTCTGAGCCTTAGGTCGCGGGATGTGACCCGGCGCCAGAGCGTAGAGCCTAACATCGCTCAGCCGATCTAATCATTGGGTCGTGAAATCCCTCCGATAATAATAATAATATTAATAATAATAATAATAATTGACATCGGCGTAACGATTTTACTTTAAAGTTAGATTTAAAAATCATTAAGGATCTCATTAACTTACGTCACATTACACTTCCGTCAACCCAAAAATAAATAATTAAAACAGGCAAACGTTTGACACTGTATTCTTGGGTTTTAAATATAGAAATGGGTCTTCATATATTTCAAGTTAGGTAGCCCTGATGAACAGTTTCGCCTCAACCGTAGTGTGTTGCCCTATTCTGAGTTCGGCACATGCTTGTGCACAGGAGAATGATGAGAGTTAATTATTATTCCTGATTTCCTTAGCTGCTGAAGAGTCAGGCACTCAATGCACTGAAGTACCTATTGTTAAATATCTCAGAAAATGTGCCCTTGAAAAATAAGTGAATGTTCACTGATAATCAAGGTAAGCAAGACGTGATACACTGAAGCAATTAAGATCAAACATTCAAGTACGTGAATGGCTTGAACGACTTCCATGCACTGTTTCTAAACAAACCGTTCAATCTCGACACTGCTAAACATTTTGTTTGCAAATTAGACTTCCTTCACTCTCCTCCGTATTACAACAAGGCATCTATTAATACGGCAAACTTTACTCTTTTCTGCACTACCAGGCTTCTGTTAATGCTATAAACACTCTTAGAACGTTCCTGTGCCTGAAGATTACCCTCATATAAACTTCAATTTTTCATTCAAAACGTATCTATCTACCATTGGGTCCCACTTTAACTTCAAAGGCATGCCTCCTGCACCTCTTCTACCTAGTGTGATCTAACCGTTTCAGTGAAAATGCTGCAATGCTTCGTATATACAGTAGGTAGCACTCGACAGCATTACAGAGGTCGTATCGACCAACATTTAGGTGTATCCAGTAGAACCGGTTTGCCACTGACAAAACCTACACATACTCAACTCCTCGTCTTCATGTGAAGCAAAATAATTATCCCATCAGCAAGATAAGATAATCGTGGACTATTCCAACCCGCGCGAACTCACAACATTAGAATCTTTCTACATCCATATAGCAAAACCTAACCTGAATATTGTGACCTCTGCTATACCTCTTCAAACAATTAATAATTAATCCCACATCCTGTCACTCTATAAGCCCTGATATCCGGAACTTCCAAGCAGCTTCATTGATTTGTATCTTAGATCTCACCCTGGTAACATCTCTGCTCCACATTAGTTAATGAAACAAAATAAAACTTTTTAGTAGGATAGGTTATCTATTAGAATTTTCCAGAGCCTGGTGCGAAGGCCATAGCCGATTTTGCGACGGCGATTGTGTGTAGACCATCGCCATCGGAAAAACTACGATGTTACGATGGAACATCGCAAAAATCTATCGGCTATAGCGATAGTCCGATGCTCGGATTGGAAATCGTATTAAACAATCGGCGATGGCCATTTCCTCCATCGGTGATGGTGTTATGAGGAAGAAATGGTCCGATGAAATGACTGAACATGCCATCGGCGATGGCATACGATGGGCATCATGATCGGTTGTATTTCCGATGCCGATGAAATAATGAAATAAGGCTAAAACTACAGAAAACCAGCCTTACGAGTTTGAAATATTCATTTTCTTTAGTATCATTAAAACAAAGAGGGGAGTTGCCGCAGTTCTCAAACCCTACATTGTAGAAGAAGAATGTTCTTCAGATAGACCAGCTGCCGGCCGCTGAGCCCTCACTAAATTGCAGTGTCCGTCGCATATACATGTCTTTCTGTTTCTTTCGGCCTTTCTTCTAGTTTCTCATCCTTAAGGTTTATTTCGTCTTCTTCTTCTTCTCTCCCGTCCTTTACAAGTGATACATTTATTTATAGAATAACCCATGGTGCGCAGTGATATGCTTTAGTGCGACGTATTTTTCGCTGTGTGCCAAGTTAGTGGAAGTTAATGAATGGGTTACTAAAAAGATAGATTTGTGCAGTCTCCCCTGGAAGACCAGGGTCGTGTTGCAATCAAACGCCGGTGTTACCCTCACAGGTTAACACGCGGCTGCAGTGAATGCGACGAGCGATCTCAGTGCCCCAACAATGTGCTGCGGAATGTTCGGCAAGCTTAAACTTATATATTTCTGGCGGAGCATTATTTTGGCTGTGTTTTAGGGTATAAAGTTAAGAAAACTACACAAAAGTGCTTCACATGCTAGAATTCAAGCAATATATGGCAGTCCTAAATTTTGTAATACTAATATTCGAGTATCATAGTCAATGTTTGTGAAGAAAGACAGTGTTACCTAGCTAATAACCCTACAATTTAGAAGAGTTGCCGTCGGTGTCACCCGGTGTTACCCAACCTGTGTGGCATTGGAGGCCGGTGTAGCATAGGTGTCCCCGAAGGCCTGATTGCAACACGCCCCAGCATGGGCAAGTAGCCCTAGGGTTAGGTTAATCAGGTTCGCCCATCCTGAGTTATGGAACAGCGACCCAGGGGGAGTGTGTAGGCTGGTCTAGATATTAGCTAGGGCTTTGGGACGTCTCTCTATTGAGCCCACTTTGCTTCCTTCCTGATTTAGTACATTGCTGGCTGTATTCTAATCTGTTCTTCCTCTTCTTTCCCGACTTGCTGTTACCTTGTGAGTTGGTCCACCTAGGTTTCGGGAGTCCCACCTTTCTATCGACATACTACGTGTTCCTGCCATTTCCTTCTTGGATACCCAGTAGAGATGCCTAGGACAATATAATAGCTGCGTGATCTCCGAGTGTTCTCGAGTCTCTAGCTATTTCCGCTAATTCATCAACAGATAATTCTTGATAGATTTCATGTACGGTATTTGCATTCAAGTTAACTTATCTCATTTTATCTTCTACAGAGCACACAATGTTTGCAACCCTGTTTTTCTTGAGCCCTTCTTGAATAAATAGATGGTACTATATCATTGTGTCGACAACCCCCTCAACCTAAAGCTCAGTGACAAGACATTGGTAAAGCAAATAATCCAGGCCGTTAATGCCAAGTAGATTAGAGCCTACAAGGGGGTTACGAAACTTATTTTAATGCATTTCCCAGATCTAACAATGTCAGTTAATAACCTGGGCCTTACATGTCGCACCTTTTATCAGCTAGGAATAGTATTACTGGTTTGAAAATCGCTCACAGGCCGAGGTTATAAGAGATGCTGCTTTTAGACGATGTTTGTGGTCTGAGATGTTTGTATTTTTAAAATGTGTTAATGCGATGGTCCATCGCCGATTGTGACGCCGTACGATGTCATCGCCGACGGTTATTTATGATAGGTCATCGACAATGAAAACTGGCGATTTCTGGTTCCAGTGCCGATGGGGCGATGGTATTGCCATCGCCATCGTAAGATCGAACGATGGCGATGGCCATCGTACCATCGATTTTCCCATCGTAACATAATCGGAGATGCCGACCTCTAGAATTTTCTGAAAATGAGTGGAATTCTCGAAGCGTTAAGATTTTATGAACCCTTTATCGAGCTTGTTGTTCAGTTTTAAAGAAACTTTGACTAATTAAAGAGCTTTTTCCGCTAATTTTTCTAAGTCTTTGAAAGTTTCAAAACAAAGTTTAATGACAGCAGCTTTAGCACAAATCAATCCCTTGTTGTTTTTGAGGTTATGCGCTGCACACGTCCGAAAAACATGACATGTATACGGAGAAAGAGAATGTGGGAGAGTTATAGTTAGAAAGTTCAAGCCTCCGTTGCCGAGCAGAACGATATCACAGAGGAAAGAGCAAGGGATATAGGTATAGTATACCAAGAGAAACGGGGAACCCATACACGAAGGTGTTCCCACAGAGGATCAACGCTCATGGGAACAGCAAGTCGGGAAAGAAGAGGAAGAACAGAATAAAGCATGAGCAGGCAGGAGTATGAAATCTGGAAGGAGGCAAAGTGGGCACGAAAGACAGACGTCCGAAGGCCTAGCTAATTGTGGGATAGTTAATGAGAACTGTCACTGATCGTGTTTGTGTAATTTTGTAAATGTTGGCAACATATTCGTAATAACATTTTTATTAACCGTCTGATACGAAACATCATAACTCTGATAGTGCCTATAAGACGAGCATCAGTAGCAGTAACGGCAACAATGGAATCAACGTCGAAATCTCACTTCAAGCAACCCACCACTGTAGACCGGCTGCTTTGTTCAAAATAGATAATAATTTTGTGCTTGTGGCTCCCTAGCAGGAAATATAGGGAGAGACGACGTATTGGATATGAGGTTCAAAACCAGTTGTTACGTGCTGGCTGTCTTGTACACTGGCTTGCTCACAGGCTGGAATGGCCGGGTAGCGTAAATGAATGTTGATATTCCTTTTAGCTGTAAAACAGTAAACTCGTGTTCTTCTTCATTTATATTAGCTGCAAAGACTGCCCACTTGAAAAAAAGTTCAGATTTCTAGTTTTCAGTTCACTTGACGTAAATAGCACTCGGTATCCAGATTCCGACGTTTCATAAACATCCATCCCGTTCTGATTCCTGAACGATAATTGCTTGTGAGTATGTGCCCCCAACCCGCTCGTGCTTGTGTAAACGGCGGTTGGTGTGGTCCAGGCCACGCAATTGAATCCCTATTAACCTAAATTCGCTACGAGAACGGAGCTCATCGGGATGCTGCTGCAGAAAGTCGCTGTGAAAAAGTAACCGCGATCCCCCCCCGCTCTTTTCTTTTGTTCCCACTGCCGAGGACTTATGTCGTCTCCGCCAATACTTCCTTCAACCGAGGCCAACCCGCTAGTGCTTGTATCTATAAACGGCTGCCGACGTGGAGCAGGCTATGCTATTGGGTCCCTTTATGATATCAGTGACTACGAGAGCTCAGCTCATCCACCGCGAATCTTTCTTTGGTCCCACTACCGAAGGCTTATGTCCTCTTCCCCCTATAGTTCCTTGTAGGTGGTTCCGTCCTTTTGTCTGTACGTTACGCTTTCAGTACTAGATAGACGACAATTCAACTTGCACGATGCTCTGATATTGGCTGTAAGGCTTTTCTATTTTCATATTGTGCTCTTCTCGCCTCTTGACTAAGTTTTGAGTCAGTTTTGAAGTGAAGACATAAAGTTCATTTTCGTCGTATCATACATATCGATTTTCACTTCAGATAATATTTACATAACCGGGGTCTCCAGGCAATTGCAATATGACAAAATTCGTATCCAAGGATCAGGTACGAAGCGATGGGTTATGGAGTGCTTCATTCTAAAACATTTTTTTATGTGAAAATGCTATGTTTACAGAAATAAAATTACATGAGAAATGGGCGTTAACGAAAACAAGAATAAATTACTGAGGAGACTGCCAGCGCCTGCTTTAGTTTGTTGTATAGTTATCGCATTAAATACAGCAATAAAGAGATTGGCTACTGTGTAGAATACCCACGGGTCCTGTAGAAAACATTAGATACACTGATAAAAAATGAAAATAATATGATAAATACTATAATTTCTGCATCCAAATACTAAATTTGGATAAAGAACAAAGGAAGAAGTAACTGCAAGGAGTTTAGGTTTATTATGTTTGTTAGTATTTCTACATCTTCATCAAGATAAAAGTGCGAATCCATTGCATGCAGAACATATTTGAGATCAACAGGTGATATTGTAATACGAAGGTAGGTTATACGAGGTGTATAAGGATAGACGGGTTACGGTAAGCCCGCTGTTCCCGAGAGTCAGAACATGGAAACATTTCACGTTCTTGCAGCCAATGGTTCAGTGAGCGTGACAACAGCGTAAGGTGTTTATACATACAAAATATGTTTCGTTTGGCAATTAAAACAATAAACCATAAAGATAAAGCGAAAACATAAACCGTGGAATATCCACAGTCCTGCTAGTAATATATTAAACTGCTAGCGTGCTCGTCTACAGTAGTCTAGGAGGGTATTTCAGCAGCGGCGCACCTCCCCCTCTTTACTGGCCAGCGGTCACCTCACTACAGAGCCACTTTTAAGGTCACTGCCAGGGGCTGACAATGGGATGTTTGACAAAACAAACGATCATGGGGATAAAAAAAATGCTTTGGCAGCCCAGGGTGCGGAAAGACAGATGCACAAGCACACCGAAAATTCTATATCTCAGCTCAGAAGATACTCCGCTGGCTGTAGTAATACTGAACACTTGAGCGATAAGGACTGCCGCCAGCAACTCTGACTCCAATGGTCTTCTTTTGTTGTTGTTGTTGTTGTTGTGCTTACTTGATTGGGTGCGGCAATTTAAGCATTTCTGCCACGTCCTCGTCCAATACGAATACTAAATAAGCAAGTTAATATTGAATAATAACATTGTATAAGCGATGACCGGGCGCCACCAGGTTCTTAGCACACGGTGACGCGCATTCTTTTGCGTCATGTGCTTGACTGCTGCTGTCGCTATTGTATTATTGTGACGCTCTTCTGACGGTCACTGCAGAGCGCAGACTACGGAGCTAAGCACTCACAAGAGGCAGGAAAGTGCAGGACATAATAACACTAACAGGTAAGACAGATTGCCAATCATTATCTTCATTTTGGAAAAGTCGCACCTGGCATCATGCTGTGACGTATAGGAAGCCGCGGTTTGTTCTTCATTCAGTGCTTCTCTGTAATTCTTAGCTTTCTAGATACGGTAAGTTATTGCCTCCGCCAAGGAGGTAATATTTATGTCGAATTTATCTGTTTGTGTGTCCGTTTGCCTGTACGTTTTTCTGCCACCAAGATAACTCAAAAAGTTATAGACGGATCATTACGAAATTTACAGGCATTGCTAGGCATGGTAAGAGTAATAGATACTTAACTTTTGATGACTGATGACGACCCGTTCAAACGTTTGTTTATTTGTTTCTCTGCCTTTATTATTAGTATCATCCCTCAAAAAGTTAAAGACGGGTATTTATAAAATTTGCATGAGTTGTTAGGTGTATTATGAAAAATAGGTGACGAAATTTTGGGATGATCTGTAAATTCGTTTGCTTACATCTGTGTTTGATTTCATGCTTGTCAGCAAAATAACTCAAAAAGCTACGAACGGATCCTTACGAAATTTCCAGGAAATATTAGAATTGTTGAAAGACATAAATGATCAAATTTTGGTGACGATCGGTTTATTTGTTTACGTGTTTGACTAGTGTTTACTAAAACATTTGTCCCAACATAATTGATGAAGTTGCAGACGGTCGTCAACCAAATTACAGAGCCCGTTACTGTCAAAAGGCACAAATGATCAGATTTTGGTGGTAATATAGAAAAAAACATAGTTTCAGAAACAATCTTAAATTTTTCATAACGTTGCTTTGCTGGGCGTAGGTACGCGCTCTCAGAATGCTCTAGTTACCAATTAAAATACGCGGAGGTGGAGAAAAAAGTTGTTTTGAACGCCAAATCATAGCTTTAACAGAAAAAATAATGACTGTATCCAAATTTTCCGGCAGTTTAGATCAGGGTTGTCAAGTCCCAGACCTCTATTGCCAGATTCACAGCTCTCATTGCCAGACTCGCCGTATCATCACCAAACTCACTAAGCCCCTAAATTTACTGCCAATATTACACTCATCTGGAAACAAACAATCAAATACACGCAGAGGTACACAATTAGTTTGCATCTCACTAAAAAGGCTGCACGCCAGTGCCGGCTCCAGTCTCGATATGTACGGTGAAAATTAGAATATACGAAAGTCCTACGAGCGAAACAGGTGCGTTGCTCTGCCTTGGCACCACCACATACAAGTTTTCATTAGTAACCCCCCACATCTCGCACGATATCGCTGTTTTCATTAGGCATAAATCTCCTAGCAATACTTCTGCAATACAAAACGTTTAATTTAGACTGCGAATCATGACTGCCTCTGCTTGAGCCTTACTACTGGATGCAAGCTTGTTCGTGCCCGTGCTATCAAATGTCTTCTTTTCTTTTCATTACCAGATGATTTTTCCATTCTTGTTCATGAGCGATGCTCGTTGGTAACACTGGTGGAGATTTGTCAGGTCCAGATGGCTTCACGGCGCACCACCACCAATTCTCCTAATTCTTGTCTGTCTTACCCAATACTGTTTGTTATTCTGACGGTGCCGTCAGTATGGATGACACACTGTAGCTCGACTGTGCAGAACTGTAAATAATTGTACTGTAAGGAAATCATCTTTTTCCCAACTGAAAAGTTTACGGTACGGCGCTATAAATTATCCATTGCTGTACTGTAAATTTTACTGCACTGTGCTGTGAGTTATCCTATGCTATTCTGTGAATATTACTTTACTCTGCTGTAAATAATTGTCTACTGATCTTACTGTACTCTATATATTAAAAAGCGAAGCCATGTATCTCATCTCATCGACTTAGAAAACCGATGCATCTTTAGCATTCCGATCTGAACAAGTAACTACATCCAAGTCCTTTTCTGTTGCGACGTTCAACCACAAATACCGAATATTTAAGCATAGCAAGGTCTCCGTAAATTAACCTCAGTTACGCAGGGCTCGAAGTTCTGTAGACAAGACCAATACCGCCATATTTCCAGCAACACCAGCTACTAAAGGGTATGCATTTTCATGTTATAATATTTACGTGAGCTATAACATGCCCACAACCTCTGTTGCCTGTCAAACAACTGAGGACTCAGTGGAAGTTCAAAACTCCAAACAAAAGGTTTTGCAGGCGAGCGAAGCTTCTCTGTCCACCGAGCACGACTTGGCGTTCTTTCCAGAGCTCCAGGCAGGGCTGTTCTCATTAGTGTCATGGTCTCCTGAGTTCTTACGTCCCTATTTATTTCCTTAGGTGATATATTCTGTTATATTCGCTGGAAATAGAAGATTTAAGATATTACGGGAGTGAACCTGCCGCTGCCTACCTGCTTATTACTTTCAGGTTGTGAAAATATTTGGGCCCCTAATGAGTTTTTAGTTAACTTAATACCTTGCATTAGTTATGCTAGCCAGCCAGTATTTGTGCCACACGAGTCCATGACCGAAATAACACCTTCCTTTAATTGGAAAAGTGGAACCTTTACCAGCTACCTGTCAGTATATATATATATACATAGTTAGTCATGATGAAGATATGTACGGAGATAACCTTGCTATTTAATAAGTGGTGAACAAGGTTGCGGTTCATTGTATTTACGAAGGTGGTTACTTATGCAAAGCTGCAAGAGTAAACAGTTGGAGCAGGTCATAGTTGACTGCGGCCCTGCGGCCGGTGTACTCTGGTGACTGGGTCGCAAGAGGCCGCAATAGCCCATCTTTATCATCGCATGCTATGATTCGCGTAAGTTGCAATGAAATTTTCTGGCGTGGAGCGCGCAAGTAGTGCGGGCGCTGGCTGCCTGTATTCAGACAGCACAGTCCCGTGTTGCTCGTGCAGAACTTATTCAACACCCATTCCAGGAGGTGCCCTAGCAGCATTTTCGGCGGCTCTAAAAGCTAAGATCACAGCTTCTGAGTCGGCGAAAAATTTATTGGGGTAGAGATGAAATCTCTGGGACCCACTGCCACAAGCAGTGCTATAGCGAATTGACATTGGCCAAAGGCACCCAACCGAAGGTGCAAGATGACCTGTCAACGGGTGCGAAATTTAATTTCATTTCACTGTCATTCACAATTAACTGGATTTCGAAACAACTCCTATAAATTTCATAAAGATCCATTATTTATTTTTTTCGTTATTGTGCTAACAAGCAGAAAATTGAAAAAAAAAAACAGTGACAAGCGAACGAACGAAAAACGGAGCTTTACCAAAATTTCGTCATTTAGCTACTCTTTGTTATATACCTAGCAACTCATGTTAATTTAATAAAAAATCCATCCATAACTTTTTGAGTTAGGGCATTGAGAAAAATGAGGTAGACAAACAAACAAAATGAATGGACATATCTTCACCAAAAGTTAATCATCTGTTCCTCTTAACATACCTAACAATCCCTGTAAACTTCGTCCAAATCGGTTCAGAACTTTTTGAGTTATCTTGGTGACAAACACGGCGAAAACATAACCTACTTGGCGGAGGTAATTAATTCCAGCGAATTACAGATGATGTGAGTTTCGCTTTAGTTAAATTGAGTTTCGTTAATGACATTCATTTGAATTTGGTACGAATTGAGCTGTATATGAAAAAAAAAATAAAAAAGGTCCATGACGATACTGTGAAAATCAATAAAAAGATGTTCGTGGTACTTGTTTATAGTTTCATATCTCTTTTTTGAGACATTCTGACGTCATCAGTGTAAGTTTGTGGTAAGGAAACTGACGAATGTCTATGAATGTAGTGTGGATATAAATAACATTTCCTTAACAAATTGTAGGTAATTCCTTGTCTCCATTGAAACCTCTTCATACACCGGACTTGTCCAATGTATAAATATTCTCGCTTCAAAAATTCAACATTTTAGCCATCTCAACGTCATCGGATTGCAAACATTTTCAAAAAATTCAAAGTTCTAATGCCAAAGCTTGTGTTGGGTTGGACAATTCAAGCCTTGAAGACTTAATTTTGAAACTCAATCGAACGCACCCTATATCGAATTCGCTAAAGTACACTAGGCAAATACCTGACCGAAACAGAGATACAATGGTGCAGCGCTAGATCTAAGTTTACTTCTGAGGAAAGACATCTGCCCAAACTTCATAGGCGCATTTGTTTTTATAATAACTGAATGTGCACTTTACTTCGAGCGACGATATTTTGTTAAAATCACGGAGTATCCGCAAAGATGTATAGTTTGCAGCGTGTGTGTGTGTATCTGTCCTTCCCACCCAAGGCTGCAAAAGCATGCATTTTCACAATATCATGACTTGATGTTCTCAAAAAGTCCCGTTGGCAGTCTAGACAGCTGATTCGTAGAGGAGTGACCGCTGGCCAATAAAGAGATGATGTTCCCAGCTTTAATTACCCTCCTGGATTACGATGGAAGAGCAAGAGAGGGCAGGCAAGCGGTTTAATATACAATTTTTCTTTCTGCAGCCACTCCACTAAGGAGTGTCGCGGGCTGTGAAGTCCAGCCGTACGTAGGTTCTAGTTAAATTTTCAAATTTGGAATGTAAAAAATTCGTGTCTGGCAAAACATCAACAGGACACGGGGTGAAATATACCTTAGATTCAGTGTCATGATATGCCGTATATTACGGTCTGCTGTAGCGATGCGAAACGAAGGCTGGTTAGGCAACAGTGCTGGGTTTCGCTTGTGTGTCCGGTCCCGTGTTCGTTGTTTCATTGTTTGTTGGCACGCTTATTTCCTTTCATACTGTGTGAAAGAGGTTGTGAATTTCCGCGAGGGCAGTAATGAGTTTATATTCTGATATTAGGCAATTTTCTACGTGCATTCAGTCGATAAGCTAAATGTAGCTTCATGCATTGTATTCAAAATTTCTTTCTTGAGCAGGTCGGAATCTGCGTGTACGTTGCCTCGATGTGCGTTCATGCTGGATATGGTGTTGTGCCTTGTGATCTGGAGCATCGTCACAGAGTTTGTGGTATCTGCTTTTTGTATAAAATTTATAACTGCCCTAGTCATCCACTGTCTGATTTTCTTCCGGGGAGCCATTTGCTCGGGTGAGGTGTACTCGGCGTACTGGTGCTCTTCATGAGTTTGCCTTGGAACCGTTGCGATGCCGTACGGGCCAGTATTCTCGTTCGTATTTTTATATCGTGTGTGGATGTTTGGAATGTTTTTGATGGCTCTGTTTTTGCTGGTGCGGGTATTGGCAACGTTAAATGATCTGTACAGATCTGTACACAGGGCTATTCTGTTAACTCGGATCTTCTCTTTCGTTGTTTTTTTTACTCTCTGGGCTGGTTGCGAGGCTGTTTGTCAACCTCATGGAGTTTCTCTGTTCCCACGTCGTCAGTCAGGTGAGGTTTAATAATAATACGCTAGTAAGCAGCTCGACCAAACTTTATACACTGAATTGACGATTCCATGTTCGAGCAGATCGCCCTGCATATCTCATTCAAAGGATACACAGTTTATAAATGGAATGTGTTTGCGTTGGCTAATATTAGCTAAGCTTTAAAACTCTAGGCATTTTTTGGCACTTTAAAATATGATTTTTCAACAACATTGTAGGAAAAAGATTCAGGTGTGTTAACATAAATGTGTTAATATAAATAAGAGGAACTTCACATTACTTTCCTTGGAAAAAATGTGAATTAACACGTAAGTGCCTAGACTGCAGTACACGTTCCAAGTGAGATCAAATTAAAAAATACTGTTAATTAATTAAGCTTCAATACAAGGGTTCTTGCATGACATAGGACGTCAAACACGCTGCCAACTGAGCCTTGTGACGCAAGTAATGTATTCATCAGCACGAAATTATCGTCAATGTCACGCAGGCTATCGGGAGAGGCCAGTCAATAATTATTAGATACTAAAATGACCCAAAATAAGTAGATATAATTAACTTCGTCTTAAATGTGTTCTGTGCTGCTGAATTTGTGTTGCTTTCTCCTAAATACATTCTCTGCATCACGTCCAGCAATGTTCTCCTTGTTTCCACTTCCTTTGTTATTTAGGATGCAGTTCATTAAAGTATAACCAATTAGCCGTTGGACCAATTAAGAAGTTTTTTACAATTTGCTTGTTTTTTAATCTAAAAAAAAGTTTGACACTGTCGGCGAAATTGGAGCACTATGGTGTTCGAAACAACGTTCTGGCTCTCCGTAAGAGCTACCTTCATAATCGGCAGCAGTATGTTATAATTTGTGAGAACACTTTTGCCTCTGCACCAAGGATCAGTGTTAGGACCTCTCTTCTTTAGCATTTGTATCAACGATATTTGCGAGTTTCCGGAGTCGAACGCGATTTTCTTCGCTGACGACGCCGCTTACTATGTAACTGGCAGGTATTTTGATGTCACTGTGGCTATAGTTAAGAGACTCATTAGGAATATATTAGACCGACTTTATATGAATCATTTGACCCCGAACGCAGAGAAAACGAAACTCATGGCGTTTGCCTCTAGACCTGCTCCGCCTCTGCCGGAAACTTATTTCAACGGCAACATACTTGAGTGGTGATAACTTCCAAATCTGTGATAGCAACTTGAACTTTTCCATGCATACAGACCAACTCTGTGCTAAGATCAACAGAGCAAGAGGTGCATTTTATGCAGTTTCCGTTTTTTTTTTCGATGATTTCTTGCCATATTACGCCATTGTTTTCTCCCACTTGGTACAAAATACCATTGTGTGGGGCAAAGATCCCTTGAACTTGCGGCATCTTCCTAAAACTCCTCTGAACAATATGCTGAGGATTAGTCTTAATGTTAGGAGGGATGCTAACAATGTTACTCTCATATCCGTGAACACCATGTCTGCAAGGCTTTCATTGCTAAAGTTTGAGGATATGCATTAATATTTTCTTCTCAAATTTATCCATAATGCTATGTTTGCCGATCTTGTCTCTTTTAGGCAGTATTACGATCGTTTCGGTGAACACACGCGAATAGAATTTAATAATCCACTTAACAGACTTGGAGTTCGAAAAGGTTTTTTTCAAGTGTTCGTGCTCTCGATGCCTTAACGGCTGACCTGACTCAACATATAAACGATTTTCTATTGAAAAGTAAGTGCAAATAGTATACATATACTTAGTGGTTACGAGCAGTGCAATATTCTTCTATGACCGCCTTTTCTTTTAGTTTTACTTTCACTACATTGTTTGTTTGTGTTAAAAGCACTGGTTTGTCTGTTTTTAAAAATGTAGTATCCTCACTTCACTCATACAACTATGGTGAATTAAATTTATTATGCTAGTCTATGTACAACATATATGATCATATGATCTGCAATATCTTTTGAATAAATCTCGATGCGTTGTAATTATTTTCCAGTCTCGACTAATTATCAGTTAACCTTTGCTTGATAAGCGCTTTTAACTTGTTAGTCGCAATAGTTTTTTATCACAAATAGTGATGAGATAGTTTAGTACTCGGAATGTGACATTTACTCAGATGATCGATTTTATTACGTTTCTACGAACCAGCCTCCAGGAATTCCCCCTCCCCCTTCCGGACTTGTGGAGAGCATTCCTAACCCAAATAATAGTGGCTTCTGAATGTCAATAGTATTATGTCGTCAGTTGCGTATACTACTGCAAACCTTGACTTGATAGGTTCTAACTTGAGTGTTCTTGATGACCGAGACTGAACGTTTAATGGACAGTAAAGATTTCCTTGTCCGCTGAGTTCCATAAGCGATGTACCTGTTTTCAGTAGAACACGTTCTCATTCTTAATCGTGGACAATGAGTTTCTTTTAAAATCTGATTGTTAATATTTTAAAAAGAGATAAAGGTGTAAAGGTGCAACTAGCCAGGGATGGACCATGGAATATTATGCGGTCTGTGACATTCGTTTGCTTCACTATGTGAATTAATGAACAAACGCCGTAACTCAGCAATTTTCACAACTTCCTGTCATACATGTAGAGCGTCATGGCTTACACACTTACACATTTAGGCCTTTACTTAACCTTTGTGATTTTAATTTTCAGCGGGGAGCTGTATAGTATTTATAGACCCGCAATAGCAGCTGACTAAATTTCATCGCCGCACTTGACGTGATCACTCAGTATCCGGTCAGCGTACTACTGTGGGCTTACTAACCCTTGCCAGCAATGGGGAGAGTCGAGGGGCGCAGATAGTCGCATAGGGCCTTCCGCCTCGGGCACCACTGCTCTAGACGATCTGTGGTCGGCTGCAGCCGTATGCTCATCTAGGGCCTGTAGGCCTATATCTGCCGCACAAACCAGTGCGGGTGTGTTTTCCAGTTGGGAGTACGGTCAAGTTGACCTTACCTTTAGGCGGTCACCCAGTCACCAGTAGCTGCTGGATACAGAGGTGGGCAGAGGGCCACTTACTAGGGGAATTACCCAATCGCCGAACAAACTCTATTTCCGAACAAAGAGCTATTATTTGATAGGCTTATTACACAATCCTATCAAATAATAGCTCTTTGTTTCGAAATAGATTTAGTTCGGCAATTGGGTAATTCCACTCGATGGTGAAAATGCAGGGTGTTAGCTTCCTATGCGATTTCCAACCTTGTACCAGGGCCGCAAATGCCCAGCTTTGCTAGTTACTCCTTCGTTCGGCTGATAAATATTGTACCAGAGGGTCCCCGCTAATGCACAGAGGCGCAGAAATCCCGTCAGGACTGTGGCTGCGCAAAAGCGGCGATGCAATTTTTTCCAGCTCATAAATTGTCCCCTTAAAACCAAGGCTGCGTCAGTGCTGGACCGCACCTATACAGTGTCCTGGCTGAGGTTACAGTCAGCGCCAGTAATGTACACACTGCACTGCAGCCATGTACAGTTGTGCACTCTCCGCAGCAGCCATGCACTGTACACCTTTCGTAGCAGTAATGTGTGTGCACTGCGCTTCGTGTATCTAACGCGTGTGAATATTTGCCTGTATTTTTCAAATATCCGATTTAACCTAAAACAGAACGGAAAGTGCGAGCTTCAGTTGTAAACACAGCTGTCGCGTACGGAGGGAGGCGTCCAAGCTGGGTGTTTACTCCGAGATTCCTGTTCAGGACGTCGGCCCGTGCCGCAGCATGTGGCAAATGATGTGCGTGAAGCGGCATTATGCGACGTTAGTGATTCATAATATCTAATTAGTCAGCATCGTTCGACTGACTTCGAAGACCAGGGTTTATTTCCCAATGCAAGCCCTAATTTGATATTACGATTAATTCTTCAGAGGAAAGTATTATGATTGTTTTTCACAAATGAGGACAATGTGTTTCCAAGGCGTACAGCGCATTGCCAATTTAATGCCAGGAACTGCTGCGCCCCAACACATTTTGATTGTAATGACTAAGGACGAAAGCTCTAGCTTCTTATTGATAACAAACATAACAATATCTAGCCTTGAAAATCAACTTGTTTCTGGTTATTTCGCACATCAACAACCTATACTAACAAACTCCTTTCTTTGGTGCTTACAAACAATTAGGCAATTGTGTTAGGCCAAAACTGATGGTTAAATTAACTAGTGATTTTTTGTTGTGTATACTGTGCGGAAATGCACAAAAGCAATTTGCATCATGGAAAAATAAAGCACTAATGAGGTTGTCTTGCAGCATCTTCGTAGAAAATTGACTTGCGTATAATAAATTAAATGTCTTCATTTTCTGATTGACTTCATTGCCACTGACGCTATCAACAATGCCTTGTTTGTGCTGCATAGCTCTAATTTTATGCTTTTATTTTATGTATGTCAAGTTTTTCAGAATTACCTTGCAGTAATTCAACATGCGTGCTTCACTACGTAGCTTACAGTATGTAGAATTTGCGTCTTTGAAAGCTGTTGCATTAGTGCTATGAATTAGACAGAAGATGCCGCCAAGTTCCAAATATATTCACGGGGCCATAATTTATTATCTGAAGCTCGACAATACTTCACTTTTTCTTATATTGTGAGGATGTAACGATATTAAGATAGGGCTAAAAGACGATATAGGATAATTGCGCAGATCATTAGATAGCATTTTCAAGCGGAAAAAGTTTGCAGCTTGAGGAGAAGAGACATTAAAGTGGAACCTCTGAAAAATCAGGAAAACTTTTAAATTTTAGCTCCTTGACTATGAGATATTATTAGGCGTACCAACTCTCTGTACTCCTAAATACTGTCATACGCTTCGAATTTTTCTTACAGACTTATAATCATTTAAATAAAATAAACTCCTGATTAAAAGTTTAGGACCACTTGAATATGCAAAAAATAAGAACGTTTTAGTGATAAATAAATTCTTTTGACTAGGGATCAATAATTCCTAAAGGTAAAAGGTGAGAAAGATGAAAAATACCTACCGTAACAATTTATTAAGAAATGGATATTTTTGCGAAATAATGAGTTTTTCAGTTGATCAAAATTATAAGACCACTAACAGAAGTTGTAGGTAATATTTTGACAAGAACGTTGAGGTGAGCAAAGTTTGAACTTGTAATGAGTACTGCCTCCATTCTTCTTGATAACCTAAAAAATTCTTTGTGGCATGCTAGAAATGAGGATTGGAGGGATGTTGTCTCAGCTCCTAAAGATGAGATCACGAAGTTCGTTTTTATTGTCACAAATTGTTTACCATTTCCGTAAACATCTCTCGTCATCTATCCCCAAAGATTATCTATTTCGTTTTACTCTGTTGAACATGCTGGGTAACGTAAAACAGGGACCCAAGTTTCTTGAAAGAATGTCATAGTCTGGCGGGCAGTGTGGACTGCTGCATTATCCTGCTTCAAAAACCATTCATCACCATACAAACGAGGCCCTCCGTCTACAAAGATGATCTTTGTAATCTGCCGACATATCCAGCAGCTGTTTGACGACCCTGCATCTCCTGAAGCTTCATTGTTCCCATGTAGGAAAATGCATCCTACACCAAAATTGAGCCTCCACTGCTGTGACGCTTAGAAAACATTTCAGGAGTCATCTATTTGTCATGCCAGTACCGTTGCAAGATACCAGAGCCATCCATATTCAACGTTTTTCCTCAGAAAACAGAACTTTAGACCCCTTTTCGGTGTGGCATTTTTGGTGCTCTCGAGCAAACTGTAAACGGGCCACTTTGTGACGCGGAAACAACCAAGGATCTTACAGACGTTTTTGTTCTTTATGTTCTTTAGTCGTAAGTGTCGCCGGATGGTTATTGAAATGCAATCAGCATCTGTGTCTTGATTTGCCTGGAAAATCGTCCTATGTCTTGAGAAACAATCCGTTTAATTCTCCTACTTAATGCATGGAAAATTTTTCTCGGTCTACCACTAGATTTTGCTGTTCCATAACTCTCAGGGCCCTTTAGGAAGTTGTAAATCACCGTTTTACTGAAGAGAATCTCAGCTGCGATTGCACGCTGCGACAAACGTTGCTTATGCAGTTCAACAATTCCACCTCGTTCTAATTCGGAGAGTTTGCTTGCTTTGGGCATAGCGACACCTTCACACTATCAGTGCAAGCCTATTAATGCTCCGAAACGCCGGAAATTACCCTAGAACTAAACATTTATCACACTGGTCTAATGATTTTGATCAACGGAAAAACTCATTATTTAACAAAAATGTACACCAGGGCCAGGTATTTCTCGTCTTTCTCACCTTTTACCTCTAGGAATTACTGATCCCTAGTTGAAGGAGCTTATTTATTTATCACTAATCCGTTTTTATTTTCTTTTTCATTTTCAGGTGGTCTTAAACTTTTCATCTGGAGTTTATAAAATCTGAGTTATTCATTTTGCTTTAGATGCAGTGCTGGTAAGATCCTTGAGGCTACTAGGCACGCCACACCTACTGTTTATTGCACTTTTGTTAAGCTAAAGCTCACAGGGATGTCCTCCAAGCATCTCATAGGTTTTGGAATCATCGTCAATGTTCCTCTCGTTTTCTGGTTGGACTGAATCGGCGAACTAAGATTGAATTGTCGAAGCGCATCAGTGAAATTGCTAATCTAAATGAGCTAGTCGGATGACTGCTTTAAGGGTTCTACGGCATAATATTGGGATTACGTCTTACGCTTGAACACGCCCGCAGCTCATTCAAGAATGGGTCAAGTCCAAAGAATCTCGATCCTTCGTAATCATTTGAAAATTTGTGCTAAAGGTAAAAGGATTCTGTAGATGAAAAAGTAGTTCATTGTGACAAGGTAAGACACTGTCAATACTCTAGGGTGATCGAGTGAAACTCTTCGGAAATCCGTGTGGCGATAAAAACTGAAAATCTCTCTTCTGTGATGGTGCTCCGAGTGTCTTATGCGGAAGCCAATTAGCGCTCAGCGTCACTGTAATCCCGCATAGCAATGCTGGAACAGATGAGACTGTGACGGTCTGTGCTTCATTGCGCAATAGAAATGGGCTCACCACTGACCCCTAATGGAATCACACGGAGTAAATAAATAACAAAGGGCGATAAGATGCATATTTTTTTAAAGTTGCCCAACTTTAAAACCTGCTCCTGCACCACTACTGGGCGCTGATATTAGATCTGCAGCTGAATTTTTGCAAGCACGTCCAGTTTTTTGGATATCCGCACTTAACATATCTCGTAAGAGTAGCATTACAGGGCTCGTTTGCAAACTTTCCAGTGTTTTGTTTTATCCGGACTGACACTGATGAAATACAAAAAACAGAACGTAATGAGTTGAAACTGGGAAGCGATAGACGAAGACGGTCTTCAGATTTGGAATTTCAAAGTGAATCTGGTGAAAATTCAGTTAAGAGAATTCCATAAACAAATTGCTTGTTCCCCTGTAATATTTAGGGTAATTAACAATAAAGCTTTCAAATTACAGATAATTTTTTTCCACTGTTTCCATTACATTGAAAAATCTAAAATTTGACCTACATTATCTGTTCGCTCCTGTTCATGCTATATATCAGAAAAGAAATATTAACTAGGCCAATACGGTTTAAAATTACGATTTACAACAAACGTACTCTGCACTGTCCACTGATATCGAATACCTTTCGCCACAGAGACAACACGCTCAAATATTCGTAATCAATTAACGAAATGGTGCTGCTAGTTGCCCGCGCTCGTACGCCGATGCACTAAAATCTACAGTAGTGACATTAGTATGTTTTTTGTGGTCCTTAAACTGCAGAAATATTTAAAAGTACAGGGTTAATGGCGCGAATCTAAGGCAGCAGGAGACGACAACGAAAGTAGGCACTTCTGTGGCTGGGTCGTGTGTGTCCGCTGGTGGCCGCTTGTGTCCACATCTGTACATAAAAACTAACCGCAACCGAGGAAATGTTCACACACAGACACATCTTACAAGGCAGTGAAAAACAAAACTGCTGTACCCATGGTTGTATAACGTAACAGGTTAACTCATCGCTTGAGACGATTCTGTGCATCTCCTCACATGACGTCAGGTGGAGCGAAGAACGTCAGTGTTGCGTAAGCATCAATAGTATCCCTAATTCATTGATGCCCTTATTTCGGCTACAACGGGCTGCTGTATAATGTTTGGCTGTTTTTAACACGGGAAAAGAACTTGTCGAAGCTTCTTCAAATTCCTAAAGAGTAGCGAAAAAAGTGGGATTTGACGGCAAAAGAGTATACTCAGTTTTCCCTGTCACCAGTAAATCTACAGTAATCCACACATTTTTTTTGTTATTATGAGCAATTCAGTTTTCCTTCAAAATTTTAATAAATGACCACATACAACACTAATTTCTCTTAAAGAAGTTATGAAAATTTGAACAAAATCTTTCTGGGTGAGGCTGTGAAGCTTATCTAGCAAAGTTGGCCCCAAAATTACATTTTTCTGCAGGATTTGAAAGAAAATGGTTTACGACGGGAAACTGTTTAATTAAGTGAAAGACAGACTTCAAACGGGTGAAATGTTCGAAACTTAAATTTGTAAAAAACACTCCCCCGTTTGACTATTTATAATTTCGTGAGAAAAGATCTTTAAAATATAAATTCCATAGGTACAGTTCATAAATATGAACTTACAATTACTTCTACAGCGCTTAATGCTCCTCCGATAATACGTATGCAGCTGTAGTTTTTTATCTAAGCCATGTCCTTCCGCTGTAATTTGTGATGGCGAAGTGCACTAGTATGCAAAATGATAATGATAATGCCGCAGTAGCGGCAGACTAAAGCGTCTGGCTTCGACTCTCAAGGTCGCTGGTTCGTGCCCAGTTCCCAGCTGGGTATTTTCTTAGCGCGTTTGATGTGATCGGTCAGCATCCGGTCTGCATACTGCTGCGGGTTACTGACCTTCCCTAGCAATGGGGAGGGTTGGGAGGGTCGCAGAGATTGTTGCATGGAGTCTTCCGACACTGGCGCCAAAGCTCTAGACATCTGTGGTCGATTGCAGCCGTATACTCCTCTGGGGCCTGTTGGTCTATATCTACAGCACAAACCAGTGCATACAGGTTTCCCAGTTGGGGGTACAGTCAAGTTGACTTTACCTTTACCTTTTGATGATTACGAAATAAGCCATATCAGTAATCAGGGAGCTGCAGCTATATTGCAATTGATTTATTTCACTTTTAACGTATTTGCTTGTCATTTTATTGCCTAATTTCTAGCAAACGATTTTTGCTTCGCACAGTAAACAGCTGAGATCGAGCAGAAATGATTATCCTTCTTTCTTTTTCATGGAAGCCCACGCTCACCGCATTTATGAAGCAAGTAACAGGCATGAACTAATTAACACGGTTTGCTCTATCTATCTCTCCACCTGACGTCACAGCTGAAAAGGAGAGTGGGCGGGGTTTAACACGTGACCTGCGCGTGAGTTAACCTGTTACGTAGTTTAGCCATGGCTGTGCCTGCTAAATGAAAATCTGGCTTGACACGTTACGTGCATTGCTTATTAAAAGGCTTGTGAGATGTCTCTTCGAGACAAAAGTGTTATTAAGCCACAGTGAAACTCCTAAAGCGCCAATAGGCGGATTGTCTTAGTGTCGAGATGGTAAGTTTTACAGCGCGCTCGTGTCCTTTACATTCGTTAAACATTTTCGTTAGCCTACACCATAGGAAATGATGAAGTTGCANAAAGCGCCAATAGGCGGATTGTCTTAGTGTCGAGATGGTAAGTTTTACAGCGCGCTCGTGTCCTTTACATTCGTTAAACATTTTCGTTAGCCTACACCATAGGAAATGATGAAGTTGCACAGTTGAATAGAGGTACAACCATAGGCCACCATTCAATAATTTGCTCTTTGCAACATTATTAAAAGTTCCTATAAATTTCATGATAAAGGTTCGTCCATAACGTTTTGAGTTACGTTGCTAACTGCCAGAACGACGCAAAAACATACCCTTTCCGAAAGTAAAAAAAAAGGGTTAGGGAGGGCAGACGTTCCCAGTCCTTTATGCTCTCATCACTTCCGTGTGCATGTGCAAAACTCGATGCACAGTACGCATGCGTAACAGGAACAAAGCTAACCCTAGGCAGACTTAAGTAGCAAAGCTCCAGTCGCAGTGACGTACGCGCGCCCTTACCTCAGGTAGTCCAAAACTTGAGCCATTTGCGTCTCGCTTCACTGGCTTAGCGCCAATACATTCTCACGCAATGGGCCTCCCAAGTCCCCTAACTTCACGCCTTGTCTGCTCCAATTCTGCCTGAGCTCTTTTTCTCTTTCGCTTTGTTGTCCTAGCTGCAGCACTGGGTGCAAGTAACCTGCGTTTAAGTAAAAATTTCTTCTTTCGAAAATAAACCAGAAGCCTTGTAAAAACCCACAGCCTCCAGCACAAAAACACTCGACAACACTGTAACATACAGTGAGTCCTCGGAACCGAACAGACGTTGGCCCGAAGCACACAGTGCCGACACACACCACGACGTTGCCTACACAGCATCGCTTTTGCGTTGCTATAACACGCTATTGTAAAGCTGCAGGGCCCGGTGAATCCAATATTAGTGACTAGGCAAAGTTTCCTAACGCTCCTACGAGCGTAAATGCACCAAAAAGGAAATAACTATTAGCACGAATAATTATGTCTTATATTTACTATGAAATTAATGTTTTAAACTATGACGATAGAAATAGTGATAATATGTGATATTCTGTTCATTATTGGAAAGTCAATAGAAGTGCTAAAAGCAAAGACCAGGGTGAGGCGTACCGCAGGCTGGCTGTGTAGTGACGGCAAACAAAATAATTGAAATGCATGAGGGCCTTAATCGGTGAACATTATACTTTCTAATGGCCAATACTGACTGATGATTGGGCATAACTGGAAGGTTATGAATAGCAGAGTGGACACGGAATTTCAAAAGAAGTGGCTTCTGTCGTTATGCTCAAGTGCTCAAACGTAAAATAACTTAAGAGGCCGAACCCACATACTCTGGCAACTGTACAGAAGTGCAACCTTTGGACAATTATTTTTCAGCAGTAATAAGAGCTGAAAATATGATGTTGAAAGAAATAATTTAGATTAGATAGCTAGCAGTAGACCGACCGACAGGTCTATTCCCCAGGGAGCAGTCGAGGCTTACGCTCCGGCCTTCTATGAGCTATTGCCACTATGTCAAAATCATTAAATCGTCTGAAAAGGAAAAGGCAAGAACAAAATCAGCCAGTGAGCTGATTGTGCAAACACGATGAATTACTGCAGTTAGTTGGAACATAGAAAGATAATAAATTATTTTGGTCTCTGAAGCTGTGGCCGTTAAGAGAGTTTGACTACTGGAGGATAAGCTCGTAACTGTGGAAGGTGTTGCTCCCAATGTTTCTCAAGATAATTTTCAAAACCATTGACAGTCTCTACGCTTACAACTTCGGAGGGGAGTCTGTTCCGCACGTTCATAGTGAAGTATAGGGAAAACTACTGGCTTAGAGTAACTCTTCGATCCTTAAGCTGGAGTATTTGGCCGTTGTATGTGAAGCGACCATTAACGTCTGTGTATAGAAAGGCTTGTTGTAGGCTCGTCCCTAAAGTAATTTAGGTACTTAAATAAATGTTTCAATACTATAGTTGCCCACTGAGTCGTTCTTGTTCGAGAGGGATGAGTCTCACTTCATGTAGGCTATCAATTTTATTGCTCTGTCCTGGTTTCTTTCCACTTTATCGATATCGTTGCACTGATGTGGCGACCAGAGTTAAACAGCAACTTCTCAATGAAAGTACAATAGTCACTAGTGTTTTGTACGAAGGAATGATTATGTCTATAGATTTGTACTTAAAATTCCTAGAAATGAATTTCAGTACTCTGCTTGTCAGTTGACAATCCTGGCAACTGACTGTGTAGTAGTTTGTGATTGTTATTCCCAGGTTTCATTGTTGGGCGACAGCTGCTAATTCTGTCCCGTTCATTTCCAATAGGACTGAAGGATTTCCAGCCTTACTTGCATTACTGAACATTTATCGACGTTAAAGCTCATGTATCACGTTGTTATCCATTCCATAAGTCTTCAAAGTCACGTTGGAGCTCGATTCTATCCCTGGCCAATTATAATCACGATGATATTCATTAGTGCCATCTGCAAATTTACTGATTTTACTACAGATGTTAAGATCACGATCACTGATGTCGATTATAAACAGAAGTGGGCAAAGCACTCTGCCCTGTGGATACAACTCCAAAATTTAATGAGACCGAATTCAGTCGCTTGCCTCTCCATGCAGCTTCACTCGCTGCTTCCCACCAGTGAGCCATACTCTGATAGAGCATCAATAGTTGCACTGGATGTCATGTGCTTCCAGTTGCTTTCATTAACGATTGACAGGGCACTTTGTTAAATGTCTTTTGGAACTCTAGGTAAGCGAAGTCCCCTCATTTTTCTCCACATCTGATTGCGGCGAATCTTGAAAAAAAGTCCAGTAAACTATTTAGGCAGCTTCTTCGACTCTCGGTAACGTGCTAAGTGCCGTAATGAGCTGGTGCATCCTCAGGTGGTCAATGATACGCTTCTTCAGGAGGCGTTCGATAGTTTTGTTGACGACCGAGATAAGACTGCTTGGTCGACAGTTACTGGAGCTTTCGTAACCCCCTTCTTATATTTATTATATCGGTGTGATGCTAGCGAGTACATTTCTCCCGTGCTCCCGACTGAATATTGGCGTTGTGATGACGAGCCAGTTCTCGCAAAACACGGGGGTAACATCTAGACCAGTGGCTCTGTACACATTCAGGTATAGGTCAGTTCTTGATGAACCTCGTGCTTCGTAAGAAAAGGTATGCCTAAGGGAGCTGCCGGCATCACTGCTAGTTCCGGAATAGTTGCAACATTTTCAACGGTGAATTCCGACGTGAAATATTAGTTCCAGATATTGGCTATGTATCTTAGGTCATTAATGATTTCACCATCGGGCATTTTGAGGGAACCTACGGTTTGTTTATTTAGTCGTGTTTTATATTCATACTTATACGTAATATGCCTGTGGGTTGCGTTTTGCCACAATGGCTACGGAATCTTTTTTTCCCCCGTTTGATAGGTCTGCCTTGTCTCTTTTCTTCCCGATTTACCATTATGCGATTGTACATGATATCCTCCAGTGGATTACGCTTCCAGGCTTTGTAACACACTTGCCGCCTGGCGACGCAGTTTTTGTTCTTCCGATTCACTCAGAGGTAATTTTTGCTCGTAAAAACATTTTCATTTGGGATGTCTTTCGACAGCAGTCAGGATGCTCGTTTTTGAGATATCAAAGCATTGTTCAACTATGCAGTATCTCAAAGAGTGTCGAAGTCAGTTGTTTCTATCTAATTTTTTTTTATTCAATCATGTCATGATCACCAAGCCAGTTTAAGGACGTGTTTGATTGTAGCGCCAAAGTGGATCAAAGCCAAGCCCACTAGACGTAGTTTGTCCGGAACTTCAGACAGGTGCGGCGGCTCTGACTTGATGCGAGTTTCAGGCGTTGGTCCTTTTAATCGATAACCTGTGAGATTTCGAAGGACTCGACCTCCCCAGTAGTGGAGAGTTTTATGCAGGCTCAGTATAGCTCGGTTGCTTCTAACACCTTTAACACGATGCAAAGCGATGAAGCCAAAGTTCCTTTCTACAGTTCCGGACAAGTCAAATGAAGTGGGCTTGTCTTAGATTGAGTTTGGCATCCCAATCGAGCACGTCCTAAGATGGCGAGGTCGACAATTTCCCAGCCAGGGGTGGAGATCACCAGAGCTAAAATGTTGTCGTATCTGCTGGGTTCATTAACGTGCTCGGGAATGTGGTTGTGGCTGAGAAGTTCGAGCAGCTCGCACTGCTCTGGGCTGAACTGCACAGTGTCCTACTTCATTCAGCTTGGCAGAGGTTGAAATCTCTCAATAGAATTTGATTCTCTGGACTCAATGCGTTTTCGATTTCGTTGTTTCGGCTGTACTGCGAGGGCTCCTACAGGCGAGCAGCGCCTGTCAAATTCCATGGTGAGCGTGGATGGTGATAAATTCATATACCTTAGTTACAAGAGGGTTTTAATGTTAACCTTTGATTTATTTGATTGAGCCCCTCCTCTACCACCATCTGTTTGTCTGTCTGTCTGTATTGAACGATTTCATGCTTTTCAATGCAACTTCACCTTTTAGATTCTTGTTTGAGAGGTTGATCTAAGTATCATTGAGAGCAAAACATCATACGCAAGAGTAGCTGCTATAGCTTGCAGTTCGTCGATCTTATTTGTCATGCTCTGAATATTGCTGAAAAAAAATTCGTTACTAGTGTTTGCATTTTTCCTCCTGGGCAACGGTGCGTTTGGAGCGTCCGGATCCGGGGGTAAGGGAAGGGGGCAGAAGCCGGGGGTAGGATTTCAAAATGAGAGTGCATGAAAAATGATTGCATAAGTGCCGCAAACTTGAGTTACATATTTTCATGCCACTAACAAAATCCGCCTTAGAATAAAAAACAGTTTATTTTGCAGCATGCATCGATCTACCACCGTTTACTGTTAATAATAAATTGACTAAATGGACAAAATTTCAGTTAGTGGTTCGAATAATTATTTTATTTATCAGTTGAAGACAAAATAAATGTCTAAAAAATCTAAAACAGAATAATTGTGACGGAACTTTCATGAGGCATGCTATGTGGATTTCACTCACAGTTAGTTTTCATATTAACTTGATTTTGAAAAAAAAAACTATCTGCTTTGAGCAGTGATATGCTATTAACCTATACATAATCTGCCGGGCCACACCAGAAACTAGAGGTTGGAGATTCCCATAGCAACTCATACTGTAACGGTGTTGTGTCTGAAAACCAGCCCGTTGAAGAAATTTGGCAATTTCAAAAATCACAAGAATCCGTTTGACGGAGAAAACTCTTGATCTTGAGCATCTTGAGAATATTTTTGCCGCTTCCCTTTCACTGCTCATCAGTGAGATTAAGCGCCTAAGATCCTTCCAATTTCCAAATTTGTGCCAAGGATCAATTCCAGCTCGGGAGAACCAAAATAGCCCTGACGTTCTAGTCGCTCATCAGTTTAGAATTACAGGCGATTCCGGACTTGAGAATTCTCGAAGAACTTAAGCATAGACATGCATCGATGAGAACAGTTCCAAGGAAATAAGTTAATCCTACTAGTTTTCACTTCTCCACAGTCTCAGTTACGAGTGTATATATACGCAACTTTGGTTCGCCGTTTTTCCGATTACGCATGAGTCTGTCCCAGGAGCGATCGGTTTGAGATAAACTGAAACTCAATCCAATGTTGTGGAATTAAAGCTCATAACTGCACTTTTTCCCAAGCTAAAGTTAACGGGATGACCTCAGATCAATTAAACAGTCCCATCCCACCACACTTCATCATTTGATGTGCGAGCAGATACTGCAGGTCTGCAGCCAGTCACAGTGCAAATTGTCACTCGTGCTGAGGACAAGAGGACAGTGGAGTGTGACGCACACGCAGGAAAAAAACGTTTTTTAATGACTTCCTTTGTTGTTGCCTGGATTACGAGGTCAGTGTGAACTCAAATTATTGAGCTTTGAAGTTTTCCGTTTAACTGCCTAGTAAAGGCTTAGTTGTTCCTGGCATAAGTACTACCATAAGCTTCCGTAAGTTTGTTGCCAGCCAAGCGGTAGGAGGTTCAACCTACCTACCTAACTAAAGCAGCACTGGAGGGCTCCTTCCAAAACTGCTGTCAGTCTCACAGCTTTCCACTGACTTGAGTTTCTTCATGAAGTTCATTGGATTTTGCACTTGCCATATCAGCTTAAACCTGAATCTGTTACGTATTATTAAGATAAATAATCATCTAAAAATAAACTTACGAGAACAAAACAAGAAATCGACGCCACGTGTCTACCATTTACCGATATTTTGATGGAACTTTCGAGCCCGTAAAAATAAACGTTGCATTGACCTGGAGTACGGCTCCCCATCTCATCCTCCGCTACTTCTTTAAGACCAGAACCTCTGACTTACACCTACAGTTGGGAAAAGTATGGTACCAGAGGCACAATAGAAGCTATGAACCTGTCGGTGTCTATGGAAAGATCAACATTCATCGTATTTGAAAAGCACAGAAGCCGTAGCCTGGTCGCAACTCCAATTTCGAATTTTCGACCTGCCAACAGACGAACGGCTTCTGCTTTGTTATTTATGAGATGAGCTGCGTCTGTTTTGCATTTGCTAATGGAGGTCAGAGTCTTTTGGTCCTGTGAGAAGGGAGATCTGCAGGTGGAAGTTGCTTATAAACAGTCCGTGTGAGACACCTCCCTTGCCGCCACTGAAACCTAGTACTATATAGAGATGGTGTACACGTGTTACTGGGATATAGAGGACAGTGTACACAGGCGTTACGGGGCTGTGAAGGACGGCATACGCAGGTGTTATTGAACTGTAGAGGACAGTATACACAGGTGTTACTGGGCTGTGGAGGACGGTAGGTATACACAGGTGTTATTGCACTGTAGATGACGGCATACACAGGTGTTACTGCACTGTAGAGGACAGTATACACAAGTGTTACTGCACTGTAGAGGACAGTATACACAGGTGTTACTGCACTGTAGAGGACGGTATACACAGGTGTTACTGCACTGTAGATGTGTTACTGCACTGTAGAGGACAGTATACACAGGTGTTACTGCACTGTAGAGGACATTATACACAAGTGTTACTGCACTGTAGAGGACAGTATACACAGGTGTTACTGCACTGTAGAGGACAGTATACACAGGTGTTACTGCACTGTAGAGGACAGTATACACAGGTGTTACTGCACTGTAAAGGACAGTATACACAGGTGTTACTGCACTGT
The DNA here is from genome assembly GCA_001587735.2 of Parhyale hawaiensis. Classification (NCBI taxonomy): domain Eukaryota; kingdom Metazoa; phylum Arthropoda; class Malacostraca; order Amphipoda; family Hyalidae; genus Parhyale; species Parhyale hawaiensis. The sequence goes on along the minus strand of LQNS02278091.1, from coordinate 12,191,747 downwards.
AGAAGACGGTACACAACGAATATCACAGAGCTGTTCATGCTAGCACATAATCAATGAAAACACAGCAGATGCGACAGCGCTGAAGATCAGGTAAGATTATTACCATAGAAAGGCCCATTCCTAAAAAAGGTATTTGTAATGCTAAAACAATGTTTCTGATTAATTTCAGTCGCTATCAATGTCATCATTGCTCTTTACCTCCGCCAAAGAGGTTATGTTTTCTTTGAGTTTGACTGTCGGTCAATCACCATGAAAACTCAAGAAGTTGGAAACGGATCTGAATGAAATTTACAGGGATTTTTAGGTATGTTAGTAGGAGCAGATGATCAACTTTTGTTGAAGATCCGTTCATTTGTTTGTTGGCTTGTCTGCATCTTTTTTCATAGCGCTATAATTCAAAAACTTATAGACGAAATTTGTATGAAATTTGTATGAGTTGTTACCTATATGACGAAGAGTAAATAATCTAAGTTTAGTGACTATCTGTTGATATGTTTGTTTGTCTCTGTGATTGATTTGATGATTGTTAGCTAAATAATTCAAAAAGCTTTGAATGGAGCTTTTTGAAATTGACATGCATTGTTAGAAATGTTAAGAGACAAGGACGATCAAATTTTGGTAATGATAGGTTTGTTCTTTTGTGTGTTTAACAAACGTTTGTCAAAATGTTTGTCAGAATATAAAACTCAAAAAGTCATCAACGGATCTTCAAGAAAATTACACAAGCTGTGGTTACCGTCAAAAGGCACGAATAAATTAGATTATGGTGCTGATGAAAGAAAATCAGAGTCTCAAAACTAATTTGAATTTTTCGTTAACATTGCCTTACTCGGCGGAGGTATGCGCTTTCCAAGTGCTTTTGTTTAGTATTAATATACTGTGGTCGACAGCAGTCGCACACTCCTTTGCTCTGAGGCATATATCTGTTGGCATATATCTGCAGCACGATGCAGTGCGTATGGATTTACCAGTAGGGGATACGGTTAAGTTCCTTTTAGATTTACTTCTGCCAAGTCGAACAGGAAAGAATTAAAGACGCGCCCAGCATTGCTCATTAGTGCGGTAGGAGACACACTCGGAGCCAAGAGGTCCTCCGGGGCTGAGACTAATTTTGAAGAGCTCGCGTTCTTCAAAGGGAACATGGACTTCCTGAAGGAGAAGATGGTTGAGGAAGTCATACAGGAGGAGAAGGAAAACATGTACGTACATAGATAAGTCGAGGCCAAGTTCCATCCAACAAAATAGAAAATTGAATAGACTAGCAGCGTTGCTGTCTTATGGCAGCTCAAGTTAATTTTGTAATATGGCGGAGTCGCACCGAGAAAGCTCGGATATGTGCCTAGTCACAATGAATGAATGAATGAATCTGTCATTACTGCATCAGAATCGCAAACCGGCTCTACTTATTGTATAGACGTCACAGATAAAATGTTTACCACCATCATACGTTCCAAGATAACAATCTTCGATGCAGGTGTATACTCTAGAGTAGAAAATCGTACTGCGGGAATCAGAAATCAAGTCGTAAAGTCACGGGCGCACACGAGTATAAGTAAGTCAAGCCAAACGCTGTGAAAAAAAACAACAACAATAGCACAACAGTCGGCATATACGTAGCCCTTATCTTCATTTCAGCGTGGCTATGTAACTCGAGTCGTTCGTCAGCTACGCTGCAACTCCTCCATCCAAATGGAAAATGCTAGGCAAACCTCCGATATCATCCGATGCTTTCTCCTGCAGACATCTGCGATTGGTCTAAAATTTTCTGCCATGGTCTGCTTGCAATATCTTATAACCCCTTCACGTTTGCAAATTCTTTTTTTAAACTAAATCCTGAATCGATGTTCATGATTCCAGTTCCCTAAGTTCCGCTTCAATAACTTTTTCTTGCATGCATGATTCATTGAGGCCTAAACCTTTTCATAATTTAGCTTGGGTTAAAAGAGAGGTAGAAATCTTATCGACCTTTTTTCATGTATATATGACTGAGCCCAAAATTTTGTACACAAAGTATTTCATCTCATCCGGCGGAAAAATGGCAACATTCTTTCCATAAAAATCTTAATATCTCACATTGCTGCGCCAAGAATAGTGAGTTCAACCATCAGTGTAAATTTTTTACTTCTTCCAGTTTTTTTTCAGAAACTGCTTCAGTGTAAAAATCACAAATAGCTTAGTACTGTGCACACCTATGCCATGATTGGAAAATAAAGTTTAATAATACTTGGGTTTTTGTTTTTCATCTATGAGTAATCTTCAAAACTTATGCAATAAGACATTTCGTACTATCCTCGACAATAGATAAACAGTTAGGTTCAGGGAAAACAACGCTACTGCAGTTCCTTGTCAGAGTTAAAATAGCTAAGCTCTATTCTAAGAACAAATAATTAATGGAAGGGAAAGTCGACTAATGAACAAAAATTTTACGTTTCGCGATGGTCAATCTCCCATCATCAGAATGTTAAGAGTTATAGCGAGTTGAAGGAATCTAAAAAGGGCTAATTTTATCTCAAAAAAGCTACGTTGATGCTAACAGGGGGAGACCTAAAAGGCGAGTGAGCTTGGTACGCTTGGGGGTTCCTTATATAAGAGTCGGACGATGTAGGATGCCGAGGGGAAAAGAGAATGTACAGTCGGAGGAAGAATGTCAGTCATGGGGAGGGGAGTCTAAAAAGCGAATGAACAGAGCTGACATCCGGGATCTTCACGCAGCTCTGTTCACTCGCTTTTAGACTCCCCTCCCCATGACTAACATTTTTCCTCCGACTGTACATGCTCTTTTTCCTTCTGCATCGCACATCGTCCGACCCTTATATAAGGAACCCCCAAGCATACCAAGATCACTCGCCATTTAGGTCTCCCCATGTTAGCATCAACCTAGCTCCTTTGAAATAAAATTAGCCCTTTTTAGATTCCTTCAACTCACTTCAACTTTTAATATTCTAATTATGGGAGCAGCGTTGCCAATTTAGCTCTTTTGGAGCCAGATCTGGCACCTTTTTAGCATGTTTACCTCCTAGGTTTCACCATCTGGCACCTAGCTCCAAATTTGGCTCCAAGAAATAATGTCTGGCATTTTTAAGCATTTTTTTACTGATATCTATATCGTAATTTAGTTATGCTAATACTATCTACAATCTTTTCATCAGCAGCAAAGTGCTCGTGCATATTAGAAACGCGCCATATACTCGTCACATTGTATTGAACACACGCAATTACTGCCAGCCTTTCGCGCAAAGATTTGTTACTCGTAATTAACGCGTTTAATACTCGTCTCATTTGAGGACGCGCTGCAAACCTGCTGTCGCGGCCCCGCCACCGCCCGTTGGTGATGCAGTTGCGTCAGACTATATTGAATTGTGTTGCTCGTTGTTGCGAATTCATTTTGTATGGTATTCTGTGTCCATACTCTGAAGTTACGTTCCAGTTTATTTTAATTAATCTACCTGAAATTAAATTTTAGGATTTTCATTCTTGATAACCACCCTTCACAATCAGTGAAAACGTAAGGAAAATTATACTGAAAAGTTTAGAAAATCAGGCCTGCAAATGAAACAATAAGCGAAGTGGTTACGTAAGGTGCTCATTGATAATACACAGACGTTTTGTTTATTTTGCAAATGTAAAATCATTGCAAAATTTTGTTTACTTACAAAACATTCTAAAACAAAAAAAAAATGTGACATCTGTTCCCTATATGAAAGTGTTCCGAGCACTAATTACACTAGAAAATTACAAAAATCAATGGTGCTGCAAATGTTGTGGGAAGGCTCGCGCTCTGTACATGGAGTTACGTGTCAAGCAACACATGTGATCATCTAGTAGATCTTTGGAAAGATGTCGTGAAAGATAGCCGAGTTGCATCAGAGATAAGAATGTACTGCTGCGATAAAGGATGTCCGAGGATCACATTCTAAAGACAAATTAGTTAGTGACATTGGAGATCGATAATATAGTTTGCTTCTATATCAGAGTTATGACAGTTCTGTAGAAAAATTCTGGGCATTGCTCTAATTTACTTCAGTAAAAGCCTGGAAAAAGTTGTTTATAGCTTTGTAAGTCTGGTTGTATTGTGTATCTGTGATGCATCAGACATTGTCGATGCACTGAAATGTGAAGTTGGAAAGTGGAAGTTGTCTTTGACAAAGCTAATTGCTACTGGTAGCTACTGATGTAATGGTAGGAGTAGACAGAGGTAAACACAGCTCATTTGAAGAAATCGATCTTTAATTCACTTCAGGAGTATCAACATGCTTTGTTTTAGTGGTATGCAAGAATGAAATTACTAATTAAAAGTTTAGCTCTTTTTTAGCATTTTTAATAAATATAGCTCTTTTTAGCACCTTTTCATGCCAAATCTGGCACCTTTTCACCAAAGATATTTGGCAACACTGGATGGGAGATTGACAATCGCGAAACGTCACATTTTAGTTTATTAGTCGACTTTCCATTCAATTAGCTAAGATCTATTGCAACATTCTGTCCCTTTGAGGAGAGTGGAGCTTTTTTCAATTTAAATTTAAGCATTTAAAGTGAACTGTTTTGTAAAAACAGGGATGAACTTGCATTTCAAGTACAGTAAAGAGCAGGGTGACCAGCAGTGCCGCAATCATTGAGAGGGTTGAGCAGATTTCCTGAGACCAGCGGCAGAAGCATATATAGCTTCATCGTATTTGTGAAACAAAGTTTCTTATGCAGAAATATATCATATTGGATGTAGTGGTTTGTGAGGAAATGTTGGGAATAGGAAGACAAATTAAATTGAAAGGTAAATCTCCTTCTCCCCGTGGCAGGGCAAGGGAGAATTTTAGGAAGGAAACGAATGTCACTTGCAGTTCGAGAAAGAAAAGATTAGGTTTACCTTATGCACCTTGAGGGTCTTCAAAAGACGTCAGGCGGACATTGTTCACATCACCTCATGTGTGTGGAGTTATGATGCTGGGCTGCTTCTGCTGGATCGCAGCTAGCGACTAAAACATAGCCAGCAGCGAATTATCTCCACAGTGCACGTAACCGCTGATTGCTGGTATATAGGCCATTCTTTTTAAATGAGGACCCGAGTAATTGCTGAATTCTGTCACTTTCATATCAGTAGCGTTTTGAATGTCTTGTTCCCCGTATAGTTAAGTTATAAAAATATTTTGGGCCAAGGCTTTGCCACAAACCCTACTAGGAATGAGTACAGCGAAGTTCTTCCAGTCCTTTTTGAGTGTCTGGCGACAATCGTGTGTATTTACATTCACAGTGATATGTTCCAGAACGCTCTAATCGTGTAAGATTGTGAATCATTCGAATCTTTGATGCATGGAATACAACTTGTGACAACTAAGGCGTTTGGGGTAGTCGTACTTTTTGTACTCGGCAACCAAAGTGGAGAACAGTACTCTATTCTCTGCAGAATTAAGTACTTCTATAGAGTGAACAACACCTCTACTTCGTGGGTCGAGAAAATTAGAGAAACCTATTCAATTCAATTTCTTTCCCATAGCGATAACTCTAGTTCTTTGTTCTTAATATGTAGCATCGCCTTGCATTCTCACCTCAATGTCTAGTATAACTATGTTTCATTCAATTTTGTGCCCATCACCTCGCCGAGGTGTTTATTGGCGCTTGTGAGCTGGGTCTTCCAGTTGGGCATGGTCGTCGCGATTAAGTTACGGATGTTGCCGGCGATGCCGTAGATTTCCAGGAATTCCAGGATCCAGGAGTGAGGGACCATGTCGAAAGGCTTTTTTGTAGTCAACCCAAGCCATGCTTAGGTTTTTCTTTATGCTCCTGGCGTCTTTCGCGAGGAGTTTGTCGACGAGCAAGTGGTCCTTTGTGTCCCTTGTATTCTTGTGGCATCTTTTTTGTTCGTCGGGTAGGGGCTTCTTTGAGTCTAGGTGTTGGTAGACTCGGTCATAGATTATACCCGTCAGCACCTTCTACATGAGCGGGAGGCACGTAATAGGGTGATACTTGCTGACCTCCGTGCCCTTTGCCTTGCCTTTCTGGATTGAGACCGTCCTCCCTGTGGTCATCCAGGTGGGCACGGTTCCACGTAGCAGGCAGTGGTTGAGCTGTGCAGCAATTCTGGAGTGCAGCGAGGAGTAAGCTTTGATCCAGTAGCCTTGCGCCATATCTGGTTCGGGTGCTTTCCAGTTCTTAGTCTTGCTTAGTTGCTTTTTGAGCTGTTGACTGGTGATGGTAAGGTCTGGATCTGCTGCGACGTTCTTCTCCTGGACGACGTGGAGAAAATCTGCGGTATTGTTGTGGTGTACCTCTTTGCTCCAGATGTCACTCCAGAATCGGATGCTCTCTTCTGCGTTGGGTGAGTCAGAGCTCGTCTCTCTTCTCCTATATTATTATTATTGACACACATTAGTCAAACACACAAACGAACCGAACATCAACAAATTCATTTATTGATGTCTTTTAATATTTCTAACAACCCTGTTAATTTCATAGGAATCTGTTCAAAACTTTTTTGAGTTTTTTCCTAACAAACATTGCATCAAACACAGAGACAAAAAAAAACGAAGAACAGATCGTCACAAAACTTTAATCATTTACTCTTCGAGAAATACTTAAGAACTAAAGTAAATTTCATTAAAAGTAAGACCATAAGTTTTTGAGTTATGGTACAAAGAAAAGAGAGGCAGACAAACAAACAAGTAGTAGAACGGATCTTCATCAAAGTTAATCATCCTTTTCTCCTAACATGCTAAACAATCCTAGTGAATTTCGGCAAGATCCGTAGCTTTTGTGTCATCTTACTGACAGAAAAAGAGACAGACAAATATTAAATTCGGAAAAATGTGGCCTCCTTGGCGGAAGTAATTATTGCTTGACGTTCTTCTATAAACATAGGCTACATGTCGTTTATTGTTCCGAAACATCACATCTCGGCGCAATCAGTTTTGTGCGTCCTGCTCACCATATCCCATCACTATTTTCCTGCCTTTAGTATTTCCAGCCATCAACATTTTCCGGTTATCACCATTTTTATATCATCATCATCTCCCTGCCGGTACCTTTTACGGTCTTGACCATTTCCCTGTCACTATCATTACCAGCCATCAACATTTCCCTGCATTCACCCCATCCGGCCATCACCAATTCCAGGCCATTTCCAAGCCATTGCCATTTCCCTGCCTTGACCATTTTCGGCAATCACCATACCCCGATCACACCGTTTCTCGTCCGCCACATTTTCCTGGCCTCATAATTTCATGCCAACACCATTTCCCAAAGTCGCCATTGCCCGACATCACCAGTTTGCTCTTCCTACGACTTCCCGGCCCTTGTGACTTCCTGGCTCTCACGAATTCCCGGTTCCGATGATTTTTCGGCTACTACGATTTCCCGGCGCTTACGATTTCGCTGCTCCTACGATTCCCGGCGCTTACGATTTCGCTGCTCCTACGATTCCCGGCCCTTACGATTTCGCTGCTCCTACGATTCCCAGCGCTTACGATTTCGCTGCTCCTACGATTCCCGGCCCTTACGTGTTTTTGTTTTCTACGATTTCCCGGCACATGCGAATTCGCAGCGCTTCCAATTTCAAGCTCTCACGATTTCTCAAAACCCCAGCAAGTTTGAGGCCGAGCTTACGATGAACTAATTTTTACTAACGCCTCTTACGTCATGTGTCCGTCGGAACGGAGCCAAACTTCTGACTTGTCGTTAATCATACGACGCCGTTTGAACTTCTCAAAATTAAGCATCGCTTCCTAAGAAGATAATAACTTTTTTCCCGGCAAAGTCTCTTCTGTTTTTCATTTCTCTTTACACGGTCACGTCAATTTAAGCGAAAATTTACATTCTACAGTAGAATGCATCTCTATAGGTTATTTTATTCAAATTACATTACACATGGTATTATATCGAAGAAGTATAGTCATCCAGAGTATTTTATCAGTGTGATAACTCACAAGTAAACTCTTTCCTGACTTTCTATGTTGGGTAAGGTAGCCTGAAGTCACAAATACCGGCCAGCAAGGAAGTTAAAATGAGACGTCTTCATTACTGTTGCTGTTGGTTTCGAATCTGCTGTCGCCTGCGAAGAATGCAACGCATCCTTTAAGTTAAGGACTGCGGAACGTTTGCCATAAGGATTAGGCTACAATTAAAGTCCGTTTATTGGATAAGCGACAGTACACTTGTGTGTGTTCTTGATGCTTGGCAGCGAGAGGCGAAAATGATAGGAAATTACTGAAGGATAAATCCCTCCCGTTCTCAGGCGTAGCTAAGGTCTTCCAAAGTTCTCTACAATCACAAAAGTCTTCCATTTCCTTACTATATCTAGAGTTCTGAGAACAACGACTGAACTCGTAGAAATATCGTGATGGTTCTTATTGGCAGTACACACAGCAGTGCTGTAATGCGAGCTTTTATACCTTTGGATAGTTTCCTTTGCTTAGACCCCTTTCTGAGTGCTACTTAATTCATGGGCGACCCCCAGATCTGCAGATTACCTCACCTCTGCTGTTCTCTGCATCCTCCAGTAGTTTCTACAATATTTTACAATGAAAGTTTTTTGGAAATTACAATATTTCTAACTTACTATGAAAAACAATGATTACAAAATTGGTCCATTGAATTTAAGTGCAAATATTATCATGGATGCCATGATTCACTTTCGCTTCATTTAGCGATAATTCGTTCCTAGAAATAATGTCAGGCTGTTGAAGCAGCCAGCAGCCGAGCATACATTTTATAGTACATGTTAAATGCAATGTCCAAAAACTTTTCATCCGCCTATTTTTCATTACACATCAATTTCTGCTTGCTCGATAAATATTCTAGTCTTGTGGCCCGGTAGAGTTTGCTAATGCTATTAACGTATTTTCAGTTTGTCTCATAGCTATGCATTTTCTAAAATTACAGTAAATGCTTTGAACGGTCTAAATACTTGTTTTATTGTAATACTAGTGTCCCGTGCCGTCATTATAAAT
>LQNS02278091.1:12156569-12168461 GCA_001587735.2 Parhyale hawaiensis | reverse complement strand
TGAACTATGGCGTTCATACTGAAATTATGGTCCCACTGTAAGAATGATATTAGCCGCAGTAACTTCAAAGTATCCCAAACTTCCCAAGAACTTGGTGTATCATAACTTTTGAGGCGCCCCTTTCACAATACCTCAACTGTAGGCATACACAGAGATAATATAGGATCATGCCAGAGCTGTGAGGAGCTGTGGAGCACAACGGAGCTTATTGCGTCGGTAGGCCGAAAACACCTCAACAGTACGATTTTCTCGCTGCTTCTTAAGCTAGATATTAAATATCGAAATGGGGTCAGTGTCACCTCAGTGCCTGTATAATTAAGACCGTAGTATAAGCACTGCCTTCCAGTACATATTAGTCGTAATAATTTTTGCAGCTTTAACTGCGTTGTCTCTCAATGAAAAACTTTTTTGTGGTTATAATTTATTTATTTCATACTTATCTTGGAAAACAACATGTTTATTGACACGTTACCTCCTAATATATCTATTAACTCGGTACAGAGCAAGTAATTTGCAGGCAAACCGTAGAAAAAAAGTCGTTCGAAATGTCCTCTCTACAGAACGGCGAGAGTCAAGAGGTTAACTTACAACCAACAGCCGTCTCCGCTACCACGCGCACGATGATACTCACATACCTCGGAGCAAGTCTGAATTTTAATACAAAAAAACACAAGGTTTGTTCGAGTGTTGCGGAAGAGGAATTAATACTTTCTAAATAGTATCGAGCGATTGACAGTTTGTGGGCAATGGCGCCATCCAGGGAAAGAGTTCCTTGGAGATGATATGTTGAGCAGAGCTGAGTTTGGGACGTTTTCAAGTGTAATCGGTTTGGGAATAACGAACCTAAAGGTCGATGCTCACCGAGGATGCCCCATGCTCATGACATAAAATTACAGGTACGTTAAGTTAATGAGATTTTCTTGTCTCAGTGGAGGTATCCCAATCGCTGGCGCACTAAGGGCGCTCTCAATTGGGCAGCGAAATTACATCTTCCAGGCGTTCGTCGTAAGAAACTTGAGACAGGTGCGCTTGCTTCGACACATTTATTCCGGTCTCAGGTGTTGACTCAAAATCGATTATCTGTGGCTTCTAAGAACTCAGTCTTACTTTAAAAATTGGAGATATTGGTTTGTTCAGATAATCGAGTTGCTTCTAACACCTGAAGCCTGATACTAAGTGACGAAGCTAAAATATCTGTCTATACATGCAGTTTCGAACAAGTTAAATCGAGTGAGCTTGGCTTAAATCGACTCTGACGACCCAATCGAAAACGTCCTAACGCCACCGACACTGATGAACGAGCAAAGTGCGACACACGCGCCGTAAATTTTGATCTTTAACTCTATGGGACGTGTGACCGAGAGTCAAAAGCTCTTGACACATCGAACACTTCTATTGTTATAAGAAAACAAAACCTTGGTGCCGCTCTTTGGAGTCGTAGGAATTCAATGAGATCATAGACCAGTCTGAGAGAGCATACCTCCGCCAAGGAGGTAATGTAACTGTCGAGTCTGATTATCTAGGTTATGTAACTGTCGAGTTTAATTGTCTGTCTCTTTATCTGTCACCAAGATAACTCAAAAAACTATGAACGAATCTTTATGAAATCTACTGGGATTGTCAGGCGTGTTAAGAGTAACAGATGATTACCTTTTAGTGAAGATCCGTTCAACCGTTTGTTTGTTTGCGTGCCTCATTTTTCTTCGTATGTACCCTAACTTAAAATGTTATGGTGAGATCATTATGAAATTTATGAGAGTTGTTAGGTGTATCACAAAGACTAAATGACCAATTTTTGTGATGATTTGTTTGTTTGTCACTGTGTTTATTTTTATTGCTGGCAAAATAACTCAAAAAGTTCTATGCAGAGTTTTGCGAAATGTACCTGAGTTGTTAGGCATATCACGAAGAGTAGATGATGAAATTTTGGTGATGAGCGGCTGATCTGTTCGTGTGTATGACTAATGTATGTCGGTCAGTAACATGACTCGAATAGGTATGAGCAGATTTTCAAGAAAATTACAGAAGTTCTTATTACTGTCATAAAGCACAAATAACCATATCTTGGTGCTGATGAGAGGAAATCCTACATCAGAACCAATTTGAATTGTTAGTTAACGTCACCTTGCTTGGCGGAGCTATGCGCTCTCAGAGTGCTCTAGTTATACTTGAACAAGAAATGTTAACCATTGTACTCGTAGTAGTGGAGAAATCGATACAAGAAGTGGCCGCAGCTGCTCCCTTCTAAAATATTCTGTGTGTTTTAGAAAGATCCTTTAACAAATAAATAATTCAAGTCTTGGTCATAACACCCTTTCAAGCATATCACCCTTTTATTAAAAAATCTGTTGCCGGTAACGCGAGAAAAATTATGGTACCATGATACTGTATATGCATACTGTAGCTCTATACAAGTGCAAAATTTAAACTAATGAGGTTCTGCAGAAACTGTGCGGATGAGGAGTTTTATCGCAGCATCAAGCGCACTATTGCTCACAGAATATACTGAAAATCTGTAGCTGAGTAGGCAATTATTGCTTAACTCAAAGCAATCAAATAAAACAAGCGGAACATTACAGAAATCTGCGGTCGTTAGAAGTGCAGAGGAAATCCAGTTCCTTCAGAAGTTGCTTGTGACAGCCATGGAGGGCGGAAATTAAATTCTCTATTTGAAATAGAACTGTAATTCTGCAGACGATAGAAGACGAGCTAACAAAGAAGTGAAGTGCCCGAGAAGTCTTTTAAGAACCAGAACTGAGGAGTTGATGCAGTACATTGTGGCAAATTAAAGAACTATCTAGTAGAGTGCAATAAAATGCATTATTTAGAGAAAAAAGTTAGTAGATCATAGTTAAATAGGGACCGTTATTAAAATTTTTACAATTTGTTTTCTAGTGGTTAAGATAATCCTATCTCTAGAAGAGAGAACGAAGCTTAGGTTAAAGCATTGTTTATTTATTAGTACATATTAAGTTCTCTATTATTTACTGAGGTATTTACCCACTACTACCATTTCGTAACCTAATAATGGAAGAAACGAAAATATGCTTTACCTGGGAATTTCTCAAACGCATCTTGTAGCACAGGAAATTAACCACAACAGCTAGTTCATATTCTCATTAATTACAGCCAGTCATGCATCCGCTGAGATGTAGAATTTTCTTAGTGTCTGTGTATCTGTCCTTCAGCACCCTGGGCTACCAAAACATGATTTTTCCAAAATTTGGGTTTTCTCATAAGTCTCGGTGGCAGCGCTAGTAGTAGCGTTGAACATGGCTCAGTAGCTTGACCGCTAGCTAGTAAGGAGGCTGAGGTGTTTCGATGATCCAATTGCCCTTTTTATAGTTCTTTTTGTCAATGTGACAATTTAGCATTTTCCTTACGATAGACTGCTATTTTACTGTGTTATTTTATTTTGAGTGAAAATGATATTATAGTCGAAACCAGCCTGGACTGAACGCCCCAAATGTATGTTTTTATTGCCACCTTTGCGTTTCCTTTTACATTGAGAACTGGGTTTCCAACCAAATGTCAGACATGTGATAAATTACCCTCCTGGACTGCGCTGGTGACTGCAGGCAAGCAGTTTAATATAATAACAGCGAGATCCGCTGAAATTCCACTATTATTTATTGTTTTCACTTAACTTAGTTGGACCGGAGGCAGCCCTTCTAACTTAACTCACCCCGTCTAAGCTACTATCTGCCGCTTAACTCTGTCAACCGTTACGCTTTTCCGTCTACCTTACAACTCGTGTCCCTCTCTTAGTATTCTGATTATACCTGTGAATCCCGTACTTGTTCTGTCAGCAAAAAAATATATGCTTGTGTCTTGATAAAGACATTGAGGTACGACGGTACTTCTTCTATTATGCACGCCTTTTCTAAGCTCTGCTTCCCCCAATTTACAGATAATTTAGCCCTTCATAGTCTTAAGCGTGTCACTTTTCACACCATAATGGGACCAATGTATACTGATCAGTAGCCTCTATTTTTCTGCTTCGCTTGATGCATTAGCTATACAACAAAATACAAGAGATTCGGCCAATTTCTTCCGTCACAACAGCATAACCCTCTGGTCTTAAGAGTTCATGGTTTTTCCTTAGACATCGTAAACATTCGCTTCATAAATACTATAGAGTCGAGATGTGCAACACTACCCGCTCTAGGCTCCTGAGCTGTATCACAGCTACGCATCTGCCCCTGTTGAGAACCGCGTGCGCCACCAGCAAAGTTAACATAATTTGGCGTGAAAAAATGAAAATCGGTAGATATGATACGGGTGAAATGATCTTCATGTCTTTGGTTCGACACTCACAGAAATTTTTTTCGAGAAGAGAAAAAACACTTGTATAGTTGAACTTTCTTCCAACAAAAATCAGAGCTTCTTGCAAGTTGAATTTTCCCCTATCTAATAGTGAAAGCGTAACGGTCATACTAACGCAGGAACTACGGAAGGAACGTAGGGAGGAATGAGCATATTATTAGCTTAGATTGATGCTGTATGCACCGTGTAGCGTTGATAATATGTACAATAAATAATGCCCTTAAAATAGTATGTCTCGTAATTTGTTTGGTATGCACGGAACTCCATGGCTTGCTTGCATTTCATATTACCAAAAGGAAATATCGTGGAATGGTGCAGCTCTATCGAGATAAACAAATCTCATTAACTTTTAACATGTCTTGGATTTCAGTCATGAGAGTTAGGTAGTTTCTCTGCTTTGAGCGTCTCAACGGTAACTGGCTTCAGATTAGCACCCAAAACTCAATCCAACGTAGGGAAACCGACGATCAGAGTGAAGTCCGGACAGAGGCGTAGCTAGTTGGAGTCCATAACGCTCGGGGACACAGCCGATTTGAGCGTTCGCTTCCTCCTCCTCCTCCCCCATCGAGAGAACACAGGGAGACGGTGTGTTCGACATGCCTCACTGAACCGTAATCTGGATTTAAATCATCAATGAGTAAATTTGACTCATTTGTCAATAAGTGTACCAACATAAATTTTAACTTCGATTTAAGGCATATGCGGTTACATACATTACGAGGATAATGATACGCTGGACTGAGTACACTCTATGCCAGGCTGCAACACGCGTACGGAATAAAACGTAAGGTGTGATCAGTGTAGGAGCCTAAGAAGGACGTTATTGGTGAGCCATTAAATGGCCAGGTGAAACGAAGCATTGAAATGTGCATGACGATTAATGGCGTGTTCGACTAGCTTGACAAAATTAGCTTGACTTGTCAGAAACTTTAGACAAGTGCTCTGGGTTCGGCCTGGAAAATTGGCGTTCAGGCGCTGACCTTTGATCAGTTAATCTTGCGACTGGCAAAATCTCAGTGCACTTAGTAAAATAGAGCTTTTTATCCTACTTAATTAAGGTAACAGAACTGTCTCTAGCACTTGAGACACGATTGGCAGCGACACAGCCGTAGTTTCTGTCTGGAGATTCGTACAAATTAAGCCGCGAAGGCCTAATTTGGGGCGTCTTCGATTGGGCGCCAAAATTAAGCCCTGAAGACTGGACTCGTCCCGAACATCAGACAGAAGCTGTGGCATTGTCACCTCGACTCGTGTTACAGGTCTGAACCGACGTACTCAACTCCATTGCGGCCAGTGCTTGAAACTTACCTAAGCGGGTCAGAGCCAACGTACCTGCTTGAAATTTCGAATAACTCATGCCATAGACCACACCATACATTGACTGGACACTGAAGTCTCTCCTCTCTCAATTGGAGGCTGATTTACGTAAGTGTTCATAAATGAATTTTAATAATCACAGAGACCTCAAACACCGATTAAATTTCTTCGTCGTAACGTAAGGAATGCGTTGCAGAGCAGAAAATCTAAATTCACCATCATGTATCTTCAAAAGGCGATATATATAATGTCTTTGGATACCAAGATAATTGAAAATTTATCATAATTTCTAGAAATATTAAAATTTGTTCCAAAACAATTCACACATAGATACTACATGTAATGCACTTTAATAACACATACAATTGAGTTTTTTTTTTTTCAACGACGGATTAGAAGCAATATAGCCTCAGAAATTGATGTATGTAGAGCTTTTGGTTGAGCTCATCGCTATAGCCGCCAAGAAAAGGAAGGTTAAGAAATCCCAGTCATGCTGGAAAACCTGATTAAAATCTCAGTAAAACTATAGAATTAAACCCCATTGGTAGCCATAAACTAAAAAATGCATAATTAACCATGAGATGAAGATACCAGGAAAGCCGTTATAAGACATTAAAATGACTGTTTGGTGTTGATACAACCCTTCATCCCTGGAACCATCTACAGTTGCAACATGTCATTTCACATTACCACCTAGGACTACTACTCAACTTTGTGGAGTAGTAGTAGTTATATCACTTCATGGTTGCCTATATATATAAGGCTAAGCTACATCACTTAAATGTTGCCTAAGGTGAATCACTTTCATAGTTGTGTAAGTTGCATCATTCCATGGCTGCCCAAGTTGAATGACACCATGGTTGTTCCCTACACCACATCACGTCATGATTGTCTGCCTTATATCACTTCATGTTGTATATGTTATTGGTACATTTCATCTTGGTTGCCACCAATACATGATTTAGTGGATTACTACGTTTAATCACTTCATGATTGCCTATATTACATAATTTAGTAGACCACTATATTACATCGCTTCATTGTTGCCTTATTACGTGATTTAATAGATGACTATGTTACATCACTTCATAGTTGCCCCCAGTGCATATATGATTTAATAGATGAAAATGTTAATCACTTCATGGGTGCCGGAGTTAAATTACTCCATGGTGGCCTACATTGCATCACTTCACAGCTGCAAATGTTAGATCACTTCACAGGTGCCAATGCTACATCACTTCACAGTTGTCAATGCTAGATCACTCTACGCCTGCCAATGCTACTTCATTTCACTGTTGAAGGCACTAGATCACCTCGTGGCTGCCAATGCGCCAATGCTGTATCACTTCACGGCTACCAAAGCTGTATTACTTCAAGGCTACCAATGCTGTATCACTTAACGGCTACCAATGCTGAATCACTTCGCGGCTACCAATGTTATATCACTTCACTGCTACCATTGCTATATCACTTCACTGCTAGTGCTGCCATTGCTATACTACTTCACTACTTCCAAAGCTAGATCATTTCATGGCAACCAGTGCTTCATCACTTCACTGCTTCCAGGGCTTCATCACTTCATGTCTGCAGGCTAGTACAACTCACCATTCAGCTTTGCTGTCTGTTCTGTTCATCTCGCTTAGCCGTATACCAAAATAAGTTTCATTATCATTTCTATCAATTGTTTACTTGGCATTTCCTAACAAATCGAGCATACCACAATTTTGATGAGCTTCTGTTCTACAATATTCATAAACTATTGCGAAATAGTTTTACTCTAATGTAAATACCAATGGATGTCATAAACAGTTGCTCTACGTAATTACATTTTAAGCCTCAATATTTTTGTATATTTGTTGCGTAGAGAAGTTTTGTCAGTCATTACTGAATGCCAAAGAATTAAACAAACTATGAAAAAATAAGGGGAGAACATATTAAAATGCGTCTGCGGCACCGCGCAGTCAGGCCTAATTACGGGACCGAAATCTGCCTTAGGGGCCAGGGTCCAGTCAATGTATGGTGTGGTCTATGCTCAATCCTTTAAGGTTTAATTTGGCTTCCAATTGAACATACCGTTAGTCGACCAATCGAACGTGTCCTACATCTAGATCATGCTAGTCGTCTTGGTGCAGCAAAAAGAATTTGGCCTTTTGCCCTGCACTAAGAAAAGTCGCAGTGAACTTGTCCGTATCCTCTACCCCTGCTAGGAAACCTACACGCACTGATTCGTGCTGCAAATAAATGCACGATAGATCCAGAGTTTAGTAGTGCTGTCAACCAGATTTACAAAGCCGTGGCTCAATAGGCGTAATTAGGGCTCGTGTTACAACTACGACTTTGTTTTCCCCTATTTCTGGATAGGTCATCGCCCTCGTAGTGAGCAGTGGCACAAAACGATGATGCTACATTACCGATAAAAAACATCGATTCCCTGGCAAAGAAGCGGGCATTCGATCTGGTAACAGGTAAAATCACCTTAACCAAACTGCAATTGGAAAACCTATGTGTAATGCTTCCTGATCCAGACATATGCCCGCTGGCCCCGGAGAAGTGCACGACAGCAGCCGAACACAGATTGTCAGAGCTATGGCGTCAGTAGGAAAAGCTGATACGAAATTGTGACCACCCGATTATGCCTATTTCTACATAAATAGTTACGGTCACTACCTACTTACGTCATCAACAGCTTGTGAATACGGGAAATGCCGACTCAGTTCGCTAATCCCGGCAAATGTCTCCCTGTCTGATAGAACGGAAAACTTTTATTATTAGCCCCCCTACTCAAATCCAGTATTTTTGTTGACGTATTTAGGTAAAAAAAAAAAGGCATTCTAACTTTTTTCATGAATAACGTTTTCGTCGGAAATGGTTAGTTTTCGAGATATTTGACTTTAAAGTTCCCACTGATTTTCTAAGAGAAAAAATAACCGGCGTTATTATAGGCTTGCTAGCCACCCCATAGGAACCTAACCTAGCCTAACCCCGAGTCACCAGAAGCCCAAATTTTAGAACATAACCCAACCCAACCAGACCCTGCCTAACCTAACCCAACCTAATCTAGCCTAACGAGTGTAGTTATTTTTCTCATAGAATAATAATGGAAACTTCAAAATCAAATATCTCGAAAACTAAGCATTTCTGACGAAAAAACTATTCATGAAAAAACTTTTAGAATGCCTTAGTTAACAGAGGCATGTCAACAAAAATACTGGATTTGAGTGAGAGGTAATAGTAAAAAATACCGATAGAACTATACAAACCGATAGTCCTGAAAGAGAGGATAATCCTGAAACGGACACCTGAACGAAATCGAGAAACGTATCTTATACACAGCTCCACTTAATGTGAATTACAGTAACAGTCGACGCTAGTTTGGGTGACCAGCAAAAGGGTGTAGTCAAAGTCAATGGTATTGTTTTCAACTGCACGTGTTCTACCGGGCTTTGCAAAAGTCCTGACCTGTTTTGTATTTTCAAAGTGTGAAATTCCCATTTCAAAGACTTGATGAAATTTATTGACAATGACTCATTCCTAAACTATTTTAGATGATAGAATAACTGGTAACAGTGCTCATTTTTATACATTGTCGGTAATGGAAACAAAAAGGGTAAAGATAGCAGCTCTCCTTCGCTCGGGTCACCAGAAGGCGGACATTGTTAGGTTGCAAAATGTCAGTTTATCAACGGTGAAACGGGTCGAAAACCGCCTTAGGAATAATGAAAGCCTCAAAGATCGACCACGTTCACGCAGACCACACGTTATTCAACGGAAGAATGTTCGAAGAGCCTTTGAAAATGATCTGAAACTCAAAATGACTGAGTTAGCGAAGAAGAAAAAGATTTCTGAGTCAATCGTGTCAAGAGCTGTAAAGAGTGAAGGTGGAAAGAGCTTAAAGCGACAGGAAAGACCGTTGCTAACTGCTGGCATGGTTAAAAAGCGCCAAGAGCGATATTCCCGCCTTCTTAACGACTTGAAAAGTCATGGAAATCGAGTCATCATTTTCTCAGATGAGAAGACCTTCACCGTGGATCCAGTCTTCAACAAACAGAACGATCGAGTTGTGAGCTTTGGCCAAGACATCTCTGATGTTCGCTATGTCTCCACAACAAAGCATTCGGCCTCTGTGATGATGCTTGGCGTTGTGGCCTCCAATGGAGAGAAGATGCATCCAGTGTGGTGCAAGGGAGGTTACAGGTTGACAGGGCTGAATACAGGGATATCATGGCCACAAAAGTTCTTCCTTGGCTCAGAAAAATCGTCATAGATGGAGATTACGTGTTTCAGCATGATGGTGCATTATAAACAAAGCTTACGTACGAACTTCGGATGGCAAATTATTAAAATAGGTCAGAACTTTTGCAAAGCCCGGTATATGTCAGGCAGCGAAAGAAAAATTTTACCAACACAGGGGATACAAGCGTGTTGCAGACCTTGCCAGTTCGAAACTGAGATAACGTACCTACATATCTACAGCACGTGTAAGGCGTTTCACTATAGCACAACACTATAACTTATTGCCACTGCAAGTGCTGGACGATAGAGTGCCAGCACATAACTTGAGCCCTTTGCCACTGTGGCACTTCGAAAGTATACCTCGTTTTAATCCAACTAAAAACTTAGGAACTTGATCTGTTTCTCAATTTGCAGGTCATGAATTACCTCCTTCTGATAGGGTGAACTTCCAAAAAATCTTGCACAAGTCCTTGCAAAGGAAGTACTCGAAGTAGTCACTAGATGAATAAATCATATCTAATGCCAAAAGATATAACAGCAGACGCGTAACTGTAACATATTTCGAGACTCGATTCGGAACAAATGGTAACACTTTCACACTGGCCATGTTCTCTTGAACAAAATCAACTTACGAAGATTCATCGGTCTCTCTCTCTCTCTCTCTCTCGACTCTGCTCTAAAGAGACATCTACAACTCTCGAACACTTAAGCCGCCGCTCCATTGGCGAGACAAGCAACGTGCAACACGACAAATTTGTTGCACAACAAAATTTAACGGAGGGTACAGCAGCCTGCTGCCCCCACCGCCGCAACTGCGATGCCTCGCGACACCCGTGCATTGCTGCAACACGACTCACGGAAAAATCGCATTGCATCGCTTGTTGCATTCCGCGAGGTCCTGGCCTTAATCCGAACACAGCGCAACTACAATTGCGCCCCGCGCCCTTGCGCCACGGCGTCCCCTGTAGTAAAATTTATGCGCCCCTGGTAAATACATTGTGGTTACATTAGAAAATTTTCAGACAGCTAAATTCACTTTTAAAAAGGGCAAAAAACGTATTTCTTGCTATTGTGATTTTAAACCAAAAACTGCTCATAAAAAATCTCAAGATCTTGGGAAGCAGCCCAATGAGTAGCAGCCTCGTGCAAATTTCGTCTTTTCGTCTTTGTATCTAACACACAGCAGAGGTGCAGTAAATTGGTAATCTGCCTCTTCCTGGTGCGCCTCTTTCTAAACATTGCCTCCACGCCCCCAGACTGGGACAGGCCAGCCCGTCCGGGGCGCAATGGCGCATAAGGCACTTTGCCCAGCCCTGCCAATTCCATTAATTGAGTGCAAACGAATTTTATGTTTTGTTAGTTTTATGTTTGTCACCTCCTCTAAATACTTCCTTCGGGGACAGTCGTCCCCCGTTGCCCCCCCTAGCAACACCACTGGTACCGGACAAGTTTAAGGCTAACGTGATTAACTATTAACGCGATCAACGACGCTTGTAGTCAAACTTGTGAGCCACTTGGTCGAGAATGCTGGATGAATGATCATTCAGTTGCAAATGCCTAAATGTTACCTGCATTTTTCTTTCTTTTTTTTCAAAGAAAGATAGTCACCATCGGAAATACGAGCAATACAGTATATGTACATACGGTTCGCAATTCGTTTAAAGTAGCCTTGCGAAAAGGCTATGGTAACGTATTGTATAGAGCTCAGAGATATGTAGGAGAACTAAAACCCTCTACGTAGCACGAACCATTCTGCACTTCCATGAAGTCGTTACTCTGGAATTTTAACAGCTGCGTGGGTTTCGCCTGTAGCGCCCCAACCATTAGGCTGGGGACACATTGGAGATACAAGCAACGCAACGCAATATTTGCAAGAGGCTTGTTGCATGCCGCCTACAGCTGTGTTTCAGGCTAGGCCACACTGGCCGGACGCAACAGCTACCTGCGTGTGTGCGTATGTACGTTCCGAAATCTTGAGCGGCAGCGTGATGTTTAACTTACAGACGTTCAAAATTT
>LQNS02278091.1:12122771-12140069 GCA_001587735.2 Parhyale hawaiensis | reverse complement strand
CTTGAATTGATCGTGGCTTCTGTTTTTGATGCCGTTGGGACAAGGAGGCGAAATTGTTTGTGATTTTGATCGTCGATTCTTGTGTTTGTGATCGCTGAAAAGATCGTCGTGTAGACGCGGCTTTATGTAAGCACGACTAGAGATGTCCAAAGCTCGTAAGCTACAGCGGGATGCACTCAAAGATGTTGCAGCAATATTCAGAATTAAAAAAATACTGTAAGTAAAATTTGGTATTCAAGCAATGATAGAGATATACGTTCAAATTGCCATGTATTTTCTCCCAAACAAATCTATCGTATCAAAATTAAAACTTGAGTGCATCATGTATTTCTGAACACCTTCAAAAGTTCTATGCAGAAGCAATTTCAACTAGAGGTAGTACATATATATATATATATATATTTTGTATATATATATATTATAGTTTCCCCAGGTCTGCAGTGTCATTGATCTGTTCACTAAAGTCGAGCTAAGCAAAGCATACAAGCCTTCATTTGTCTAAGACTTCAGACAGTCACGTTGGCTTCGCTCCGCTAGATCGAGTTTCATGCGTTAATAGTGAGACTACCAAAATTCAATCCTACTCCAGAAAAAAGGAATTTCCCAGCGTAATCAGGCTGCCGCTAACACGTGCATTGTGATTCAAATTGGCGACACCAGCAATCCTGCCTGAAGTGCTGGAAAATTCAAGCCGAGGAGTTCAGCTTTGCCATACTAATCGGTGGCGAGCTCGCCGACTTCGGCATTACCACAAGTAAGCCCTGGTTTATGGCTTGAGCCTTTAATTACAAAAACTGTGCACTTGTTAGAGTGTATTATTATGTGTCCGTACAAATTACTTCCAACTGTCTTAACAGGTCAGTTACTTTTTAAAAATGAAGAAATATTGAAAATACTTTCTAACGCTTGTAACGGCTCATTAATATTCTAAGCTAGAATTCTTTTCACAAAATACTTCCTGACGGCCTTTGCAAATGTTAGTTTTAAAGGGTAAACAAAAACTGGATAAATATTTGCAATTGGATATTCAAAACCTGTCTAGTTTTAGAAAGATACAGAAGGAACTGGGTGTGAGAATCAAAGATAGGGCTGATATCAGAGCGCACTTTCAGTTGAGAGAAAAAAACATCATTTTCTTCAATAACTCTTATGACTGAAAAATTGTGGTGCACACATAAATATTTTACTAACAACCACGTATTTTATATTCAGCCTCATACTCATATTAACTAGCAATGGAAAAATATAAACACCTTTGCTATAAATGATGCGTGTTGGCACAGTGGAAGTTTTTAATTTCGGTCGATTGCTACCCCTTAAAAACGAGCGAATTAAGAAAATTTGGTCAAAAATTATGGCGTAAATTGGGGCAGTGTAACTCGAGATTGCGCTTTTTGGGAGTTTCATAGGTACTTGTTTATCCCATAATCATATCTAGAACTCTACTGCATGGCAGGTTCACAAGGAAGGTGAGGACCAGGAAGGCGGTACGAATCATCGTATACTAAAATCGAACGTTTCGTACATCCTACCTAGCATCAGAAAAAAAAAACTGTTGAGATAGTATATCAATTTCATTGCCCGCTCTGTGGGTCTACGTACATAGGTTCAACTGTGCGTACTACTATTCTGACCAGAGTTTGTGAACACAGCGGAAGGAGTGCTCGTACCAGAAGCATGCTGGTGAGTCCTCCTCATTCCATGGTGAGACAGCATGCAGATCGGTGTGGCGTCCGAGTCAGTTGCGACGATTTTTCCATTTTAGGTACGCAATCCTCGTCTAGTTTGCGTATTTTAGAATCCCTGTACATTTTTAAGTTAAAGCCTCCTCTCAATGAAACGCAAAGCGCATACCCGTTGCATGTCATCAACCGCTAGTTTTTTTTTTTTTTTTGTCAGTCAGTGCTCCGATTTATGTGGGTTCCTTGCTATTTTTACTTTTAAACTTTAGTCTTTGTTAGTAAATTTCTTATATTTTATCTCAACAGTTGTTGCTGATGATGGGTAGGATGTGCGAAACGTTCGATTTTATTATACGATGATACGTACCGCCTTCCTGGTCCTCACCTTCTTCATCCATAATAATTTACCTCTGCCACGGAAGTTATGTTTTCGTCGTGTTTGTCTGTCTGTTATTATGTTTGTCTGTCTGCCACTAAGATTACTCAAAAAGTTATCGACGGATTTTAACGAAATTCCCAGTGACTGTTAAATATATTAGGAGGAACAGATTATTATCTTTTGGTGAAGATCTGTCCTTCTGTTTCTTTGTTTGTTTGTCTGCCTCATTTTTTTAATGCCACAACTGAAAAAGTTATGGACGGATTTTAATGAAATTTACATGAATTGGTAGGTATATTAAGAGAGTGATTGATTAAATTTTTGTGATGATATGTTTGTTCGTTCATTTGTTTGTGGTTGTGTTTAACTTTATACTTGTTAGCCCAATAGCTCAAAAAGTTATGTAAGGATCGTTATGAAATTTACAGGAGTGTTTAGTATTAAAAAAATATAAATGATTAAATTTTAGTGGTAATCGGTGTGTGTGTTTGACTTATGATTGTCATAATGTTTGTTAGCAGCATAACTAAAAAAGTTATGAAGAAAATTGCAGAAGCTGTTAATACTATCAAAAAGCATAAATGATTAGATTTTGGTGTTGATACAAATTGAAAGGTATGGTTTCGGAATCAATTTGAATTTTTCGTTACTGTGGCCTTGCTTGGCGGAGGCATGCACTCTCAGAGTGCCCTTTAGTTATCATTGAAACCATGTGCATCAGTGTCGCAGAGTGAATACGGCAACTACAGAACACATGTACATGCACAGCGTGCTGCATAAGGCACATCTCAAATAGCATTGCGTAATTCTAGAGGAAAACAAGACGAAATCCTACAAAGAGGGGTTAAAACTTAGCAAACTTCACTTCACCTGAATGAGAAGCAGTAGACAAGCAAGTGCAGAGGATTGTCTTTGATACTAGAATATCATCCTTTTATGCTATATATACTGTTGAAAACATAACGCATTCATACTATTATCTTTACAGCTTAGGCTAGAATGTTGAGCTGTTAATATTGGGTGTGTCTAAGATATATTAGTTTGACCTTAACATGAATTCTTTATACCATGTTCCCTGTAGACTCTAGCAGATGATCTACACTGAACGCTTGTGTTATCTACCATCATCAAATACAGTTTGGAATATGGAAATTCATTTATAAACAATTTTTTATCAAACATGAAAAAATAAATTGAGAAGAGAGTGTCAGTAATCAATTTGCCTTGGGGAACACTACATCTAATGCATATTCACAATATATACATAGCGAGTAGGTATATACTAATAGTACTTACCACAACGCTCGTGGCAACGGTCTTGTAATCTGCACCAACACACGGAACGTCTCCTGCTGCCTGAGTTCGCCTGCTGTCCTTCAGCTGTCATGGCCCTCCTGAGGCTGCTCTCCGTGTCCTCATCAAAACGAACAGAGTCCAAATTACTGCTGCTGCTTCCACCAGAGTTCTCAGTTGGTTGCGTGTTTTCGAATATCATGTCTGATTTCTGTGCATCAGTTTCACTCTTAGAAGCTTCTTGTTTTGTTAAGTCTTCAGGCTCTCTCGGGTGTTGGCCAATCTCTTCGCGACTCTGAGCCTCTGTCGCGCCAGTTGTACGTTCGTGACTTTGATGATATCCAAACACTCTTGCGAGTTCCTCTGAAGATGGCTGCTCTAAGCCAAGCTCTTCTTCGGCCAAAGCATTAGATGATGATATTTCAGGCCTGCTTTTTGACGTATATTTCAAGTGTGTCGAGAGACTTGGACTCCTCAAGGCTACAGATTTCTCGGCATCTTTATCTGAAATATTTGTGATTGTAGCAGATGCGGTTGGGACGTCTTCCATTTCATCCAATATTCATAGTCACCATTGTAGGTCGCGACACGGACACCGTGCTACCGCTGCTAGAGAGAGCTGTACTGCGCTAGACTATAGTGGTTGAGGTCTGGCTATTAGGCTTGAAGATTGTCGGGGTCAGGACGTAGCGCTTACTGCTGAACGTGACGTATATCCGCCGTTACTGTAAGTGGCGGCTGATTTTTGAGCCCCAGACGACATAGAAACATTCTGAACTTGTGCTGAAGGACTTCCCGGAAGTTGCTGAATGGCTTTTGCGAGATGTTGAGAAAGTGTAATTTCTTTTCGAGCATTTCCAATGACTACCGGAGTAGACTGCAGAGAAAGAGAGGCATACGACCCTGTTCCATATGTTACAGTTCCGCCTGTGGACGCTTCTGTGGTAGCAACTGTGGTGCCTGCGTCCCGGTCAGGCGCAAACTTCAGGCGATCACGAGAGCGGCTCTCTGTACTCTGATTGCGGAAGTTGGGTAATAATTCATGCTTCGAGTACCGTAGCTTGTAGTCCATTCCTTGTATCTGTTTGTTCAGTGCGTCCGAACTGTTTGACTTCAAATTTTGTCTTTTCTTCATAACTCTCTGAAAGTGTTTCAGGTGCATCAAAGAAGATTGATTGAGTCTCGTAAGGATATCCACCAGCGGTGTTGGAATGTCCTTAGATTGTAACTGAGCAGGGCCAGAGCGCCTTGCAGAGGCTGAGGACATGGCCTTGAGTCGCAAGCTCTGCTTTAGTTTACTCCCGCCTTCAAAAGACAGTTTCTTTTGCGTGTACTTAGCAGCTGCTAGTCGTGAAGTGGGAGTAGATTCTCTGGCCCTCTGCCCCCCTCGCGTTCCATCAGCAGCAGCGTCAGTCATATGCAAATGGAGGTATTGTACAGACGGGGACTGGGGGGTTAGCAGGTCCGGCGATGCAATATCGCAAGTCAAGTCCTCTTCTGCAGCGAGCCAATCGCCCGACCCGTCAGCTTCCTCCGTCACAGCCACTGTGCAGCGATCTGGGCAGGAGAACAGATAGTGTGGTGAGCCAATGCCACTCAAGGTATAGTCCCCACGTTGGGAAATGCATACAAAAGATATCCCTGCTATTGTCTTCCATCACTGACCTGATTACTGCAAATTCGATACAAACAGACAACTGTTGCGCATTCGCAGCCTAAATTGCATTTTCCCCCAAGAGAAATTACGATGTGAACTGTTAAATTCTTCACGCCATGAATTACGGTCTTTTTAAATTATGGACTTCATCCATGTATGCGATTGCTGATTCATGGACTAAATAAGTATTTGTGTAGTTTAAAGAGTCATATAACAATGACTTAATCATTTTCCTTTTGATGAGCTAAGAAAAGAGAAAAAACTATTTCATTATATTGTGACAGACGTGAACTGCTTTCTGCTTCCAAAGTGGAATTAGCATCAAGAATTGAATAAAATCCTCCGCATTATCACAATGAAACGTACAATTGTTAACGGACAGCATTTTGAGCATACTTCTTTCATTTACATTCTATTTTTTGCTAAAGTTTTAAAACTGTTTGTCCATGCTTGTTCTAAATTTATTTTATTTTTGCATTTAAAGAGACGGGAACTAATAAGTTCTGCAAAGTAAATGATAAACATTACTCTCTCCCACGAAACATTACCTTCTGGACGTAAGCTCAAAATTCCCGAAAAAAAAGAGGTTAGAAATTACGAATTAGTGTGTGACGTTGCCGCCAGTCGCGCTAAACTTGTTGCACATCAGCTGCATGAGTCTGTGCTGCATGTGAGTCATTTTTCTTTCATGTTCAATCTATTCTAAGCAAAATGCTGGACAGCCGTGCCTATGACTACAGCTGTAGTTCTTGTTGTTGAGCAGGACACTAGTACAGCGGTGCCTCGAAATCTGGGCCGAAATGCATAAGACTTCACTAAGTGTATTTAGTTCACAGATTTTCCCTTAACTTCAGAAAAATGCATTTTGTGAGCTCCGGGCGCATGCACAAAGTCTTTTCGTTTTCCGCCTACAGAGATCTTTTCTTTTGAACGTTAAGGGTGCTAGGACCACCCTTAACAGCAGTAAAGAAACCGCTGCCGAACCACTATTACAATAAGGAAACATACACCGAGTGCAACTGTAGTTCATTTTAGCTAATATTAATATTATCCAAGAATTGTCACAAAAATTTCCCTTGAAATCGTCTTTCAGCGTTATTTATCTCAATGCTCTATTTGCAGTGAAATTTCTTCGCACCTCTGACAACTTCCTGCGATCATCGAAGGTGTCATTTCAGAATTTGCTCAATATTTTAGGCTGCGAATGACACGGATTTCCCACAATAACTATTAGATTTCGCTAAGTAGTATGGAGTGTCCTAAGCTGCACTGCTTGCTTGTAAATATAATAGAAAAGTGTATAGCTTTCAGAAGCGACGTCCAACTATACACACAGGAGCAGCGAAACCAGCTTAGGCTGATATTTTTACACCTCTTTTGATTCACAAATAACAGAAGAAGAAAAAAGACATATTCAGATACTTTGCACTGCAAAGCGGGAACAAAAGACTGTTCACGTATCTTTTCCACCTATACAATGAACTTTCTCATGAAATCGTTTGAGTTTTTGGGTACAATCAGCCTTAAAAGTATACGGTGCTCCACTCCATAAACTATCAGCCGCCCAACATTCATCTGCAGCCTGCAGTTTGCTAAAGAATCGGTGTAAAGAATCTGCCTCTGTATTCACATTGACATTTTATTCGTTATTTCATCGTTCTTTGAAGTAAAATGCGTTGTTAAGTGTCAAAAACAACAAAATTTTATGTACAGCAGAACTCTAAGAACGAAAGAGATCAGCCCACACCTCAGTGTTTTAACTTCGGGCTTCATTTTCTCTTGTAACGGGCGCCAAGATTGGTCGATACCGGACTAAGGACGAGTTTGTGCATTTACACGCAGAAGATCCTAAATGGAGGATAAATACCTTTCAGATTGCTTTATGAATTGGAGATTTGGTGGACTGAAGTGGTTCTCAGGAAAAGGCAATTTAAACAGTTTAAGGAAGAAATTTCTATGGTGTGACGATAGTTTTGTGCATTCCGACCCTGAACTTGATACGTTCTGAAAGTGGTTCGGGTCCTGCTGGATTGTTCGTGTTCTGAAGTACTTTTTGCTATTGGACATTATATAGTTTGAGTAATTTGTTCCAGACCCCAAGAAGCGCCCAATTTCCCATCCCGTAGCATTTTTTAGTGAGTATATCTGTTATTACTTCGGCCATGGAAGTTATATTTTTGTCGAGATGGCTGTTTGTTTGTTGTTTTTTGTCTGTCTCTTTTTCTGCCCGCTAAGCGTTTCGTTTTTCTGTCATCAATATAACTCAACAAGTTATGGATGGATTCTCACGAAATTTACAGGGATTGTTAAGCATGCTTGGAGCAACAGATAATTCCTTTTTTGAAGATCCATTCAACCGTTTGTTTGTCTGCCTCTTTGTTCTTGATACTTTAACTCAAAAAGTTATGGGCAAATTTTCATAAACTTTACACAAATTGTTAGGTGTGTATGCGTATGTTAAGGACGCAATTTTTGGGGTGATCTGCTTGTCCGCTTCTTTGATTGTCTCCATGTTTTATGATTTTATTTTTGTCAGTAACGTTCTTCAAAAGTTATGAATGGATTTTTTTGTGAAATTTGTAGGAATTCTTCTGAAGGTTAAAAGACGTAACTGATCACATTTTGGTGATGATCGGTTCATCCGTTTGTGTGTTTGAGTAATCTTTGTCAAAATTTTTGTCAGCAATATAACTCAAAAAGTTTCGAATAGATCTTTATAAAATTTGCTAGAATAGTTGGAAATGTTAACTACAAATG
This sequence comes from Parhyale hawaiensis, assembly GCA_001587735.2. Classification (NCBI taxonomy): domain Eukaryota; kingdom Metazoa; phylum Arthropoda; class Malacostraca; order Amphipoda; family Hyalidae; genus Parhyale; species Parhyale hawaiensis. Next base: position 12,132,301 of record LQNS02278091.1, on the reverse strand, counting down.
ACCAAATTTTGGTGATAATTGGCCCATCCGTTTGTTTGTTTGACTAATTTTTGTCTCATATTTCTCAAAACGTAACTGAAAAAGTTGAGAACTAATGTTCAAGAGAATTGCAGAAACTGTTATTATAGCCAAGAGACGCAAATGACCGAATTTTGGAGAAGATAAAAATTAATTCTAGCTTCTCTTCTTTAACATTGCCTTGCTCGTCGAAGATATGCGCTCTTAAACTTCTCTAGCTTATACTGTACTTGCATAGCAACACTGCACCTACATGCATATGGTAAGCCCCGAAGCTGCAGAGAGGAGATGTGTACTCCTGCAAAGATGTGGGTAAACCAAGAGGGTTTAATAGTCTATCTAACCTCCTTGCCATAAGCTGACGCTAACAACGTGGCGTGAGTGCGTACATTGCCAGGACGCACTATTGTCGTTTACGACGATTTTGCGTCCAAGTAAGCTTTCCTGCGCGCGCCACCACTAAAATAAACACTACCTAGGCTAACCTAGCCTAGCCTATACCTAGGCTAACCTAGCCTAACCTTACCTAACCTAACCCTAACCTAAGCTCCTTACCTAACTTTCTAACCTTACCTGACCTATCCTAACCCAACTTAACCCAACCTGACCTTTCTAACCTTACCTAACCTTACCTAACGTTACCTAACGTTACCTAACGTTACCTAACGTTATCTAACGTTACCTAACCTAACCTTACCTAACCTAACGTAACCTAACTTAATCAGCGATACAGCGAGCAGCGCGGAGCGCCAACTTGAACGCCGTTCACACGCACACGATCTGCGTACACAAACACGCTCACAAAGCGGTCGTGAACGACGGTAGCGCTGACGGGACCAAACCGCCACCCAAAGTGGGATGTGGGCGCAAGAGAAAGACAACAGCTAGGACAGTAGGAAGTCCTTGCTGACAAACATTAGTCATACACATAAATGAACGAACCGATCTTCAAAACATTTTGAAAAATATTGATCAAAACCCAAAATGGACGAGCTAATCATCACCAAAATTTGTTAAGTTGTGTCTTTCAATATTTAGGTATAGCAATTTCTAGAAGTTTGTTGATGATCAGCAAATTTCGTAAATATCCGTCCATATGTGTTTGAGTTATCTTGGTGAAGGACAGACAGACGAGAAGACAAACTCGGCCAACGCATAGCATCCACAGCCTAGCTAATAAAAATATGATAACGAGAAATTTAATATTAGCATGTGCCGTACATCTCTTACTTTTCAAGCTAAGCATTGCTGGGCGAGGCTTCTTTTCTGCGTTTTCTATGTTCTGCGAAGCGGATTCTGTAAGTGTTTTTTGAAAGATTTGCCACCAGAGTCCCTGTTATCCTCTTCAGGCCGAAAGTTTTAAGCCTTGACCTACTCCCGGTTTTAGCTTAAGAGTCCTCATAACTGCGAAACCGTGATAGAAACTTGCTGCTCTGGAACAAGCTACATCCTCAGCATTGCAGTAACTGGAAGGGCAGCAGCGCAGCTGGATTCAAGGCCAACATAATAATTGGGTCGAAAACGGACAGTCAGGAGAGTGTATCACTGAGAAAAGTGATGCTCCTAACCCAGCCGTCACTGCCACGTACAGGGGAGAAACACGTGTTCTGTCTTGTGTGGCGCGGAATTTGCAGTTCTCGTGCTACTCAGGCACGACAAGAGAGGTAGTTCCCATCGGCACACGTGAAAGCGAGCTAATTCTGAGAAACACTTTTTTGCTTATCTGATCGATAGTATGATGTCCGACCACGAAAATAATCATGTCAACCAATTAATAAATAATATCGCTACCGAACGATCAGCGTTATCGTCATTGAATTCTCAGTGTAATGCATGCGATCCTGTCCTTTTATTGGCCACCCAATCGGGGTAGCATCTCTCTCGCAGACACTAGTAAGCAGAACTCAGATGTGTATAGACTACCTAACGCTATTTATTGCGCCTCTTTAGTTTAATTTTTATGGCTTACGAAATTGATATTCTTACATATAGTCCTAGAAAAAGTCGTCACAAATATATTTGTTTCTGTCTGAACTAGCAAAAAATCTTTTTCACGATCACCGAAAGACTATGGATGTCAAAGGGTCCATTAACTGGGGGCCTTATATTAGTTAACTAAGCTTATTAGCTTTAACTTGTCCCGATCTTCAGAGGGGACCGTTGATTTCATCCCTTTGTAGCTCATTCCAGGTGTTAATCGCAATCCGATGCCCAAGAGACTGCCGAAAAATCCATTCTGGGGAGAAACTGTGACCTCTTGGGCCGCATTAATAGCAACTAGTGTGGGTATAACGCCTGGAATTTGACCCCAGTCCAAAAGGGTGAAACCAACCCTTTACACTAAAGTTTCGGACGAGCTGAAGCTAATGAGTTTAGTTTAACTCGCCCTCAGCTTGCCGATGGTTCACGACCCAATCAAGTATCACATGATCACTGTACCGATGTTCTACAAATCCATGACTGGCTTCGACAGCTTTTTGTAAACTCTGCCCCGTAGTCGGAGAGCTATTTGTGTTCGACATTTGGCGGCCACCGCCTCGTTAGCGATAACACAATCTGGCCAATTTTTTCTCTGCGAGAAATGGCAAAATCCTGTCGCAGCTTGCGGGACATTTTTGTCATTATGCCTTGCTGCTGCTCTTTGTTTGCGCCGACAGTCTGATGTAGTCGCATACAAAAAAAAAGTGCATTAGCTCTGCAGGACCCTCACTGCAACATTTCATGCGAATGATTGCGCTGGTCTACCAAATAACATAAGTGAGTACTCGAATACTAAAACTATTGCTACATTAAAAGAAAATACCAGCTAGTCTACGCATGTAACAATCACAGCCAATCTGACTTAAATAATAACCAAAATAAAAGTAGAGCATCGTTCAGTTGCAGTGGCTGTTTGGTAGAAGGTACTGGACCAAGGAGCGCTCTCATGACACAATTTTTCATTAGTTAGTCAAAAACAGGCTCGTCCAATAAGGAATCCTAATTTTTTTTTTAAATACGATACATATAATGCAGCTGTTGATATTCTAATATAACCGTATGTTCAAGAGCATAATTTTACTCCATGTGCAGCCCAAAATACCTATTGCTCCTCAACTGGTATGAGCTTACGCGCGTGTGGGTGGGTGTAGGCTTACCTTCATTCATAACGAATCGGTCCCTCCAAGAAGACTGCGTCGCACCTTCTCTTAAATCGTCCCTGGCTGCTCTCGCATGATAAATGGGCCTTTCTTCATCGATCTTAGCTACTGTCTGGACGTAGTTAGGGAAATTTTCAGGGAGCTCTCAGGTAGGAAGATCCCAGTAATCCCGCCTCGCTCCGCTCGCTCCATAAGCCACTCGCAGGAAAGTTCAGATTTTTCGAACGGCCTCCTCAGCTCGCGCCTTCATTATGTTGCTAATTAATTCTAACTTTTAGAGTTATCAACAGCTGCCACTGCTTCGTCATGTTGGTTGTTGCACCTCTGAGAACCGTGAGAAGTGCTACACTTGGCGCAGCTACAGAGCATTAGACAAGTCAGTTACTGAGCAACTTAGAAAATTAGGGACTCACACGCTTTAGCCAAGTGAGCTACTAGGTAACTTTGGGTACAGAGAGTATTTTAATTTGCATACAATTGCGCAGCCATAGGACATTTACGTAAATCGGCACCCCATATGAGTTTGTTGCTCATATATACCTCAGTACCTACTTAGCTATAGTCTCGGGTAATTTACAGTATTTCCAAACCACCCAGTTGAGTATTTTACATATCAGTCATTCAGAGCCGTAGCCTGTTAGTTATTTGTTGTACATCGCTCAGCCGTGAGTAGGATCGTTTCTGTTTTGCCAGTTTATTCTCAGAAATTTGTGGCGCTCCCAAGAGGATTAGTAAAGGTTCCCTCTTCCCTCCGAATTAATTAATATGCTCCTTTGAGCTTTTTAGCTGAGAAGTGAGAAATGCGGCTGAAGCCATGCATGGTTTCTCTTTCGATGGAGCGCTAATAAGAGCTTGGCGCTTAATTAGTCACTTGCGCGTGCGCAGCAGATGCCGAGAAAAGGGCAGCATTGCGCATGTTGCCGGAATCTCTGGAACAGATCACGACTGTGTTGCTGAGAGGCTGCTATACGATGAAGTGAAGTAGGAGTATACAGTGCGTTACCTGTGATTATGCAAATACAATTTTTTTACTTATTTTACAAGATGAGTGTCAAAAATTTAAAATGTGAATAGTAAGTTAGTGCACAGGTATGTTGTAACTATAAAAACAACTAGAGAATAAGAAAACGGAACAATTTCCCACGTTTTGGCAACATTTACTTATCGCACGGGTTTCTGCTGTTACCCCAGATTATGCAACATCACTCTCTAGTCAACATGGGCAAGAAATGCGGTTTAAAAAATGAAGAAAAGATCAAAGTGACCTCGTTATTGGCTTCTGGTAAGACAACACTCGAATTTTCCAAGGAATTACAGCGTGATCAAAAAACTATTATGACTTATGCAATTGAAGGTAAAGTCAATAGGAAAACTCTGGATAGAGCCTCTACGTGGAAATTGACTGCTCGGGATATGCGACATTTGAGGGTTTCTATCGCGAGAAAACAACTTTCTACAAGTAAGGCGATATTTGAAGACACTGGAGCCCCAATACTAAGCAGACAGACAATATGTGAGGTTCTGCAGAAGCTAGGGAATGTGAAAAAGGCAATTAAACGACCACTTCTAACAAAATCTCATACATAAAGAAAATAGGGTCAAATGGGCTGAAGAGAACATGAAAACTGATTTCTCTAAGTCATATTTACTGACGAATGCGGAGCCACTCTTGATGGTGCAGATGGATGGGCGTCTGAATGGGTCCTCCACAACCGACCTCAACAGACACGGCTTAAGCGTCAACAAGGTGGTGGAGGTATAATGTTTTGGGCCGGGATAGTAGGTGACACCCTTACTGGTCCATTTGAAGTGGCAAAAGGAGTTAAACTGAATGCAGAAAGGTACTGCCAGTTTCTTGGCGCCAACTTCATTCCATGGCTTGATGAGCAGACTAACGCACGCAGATCCAAATTGGTTTTTCAACACGATAACGCTCCCTCACACCGAGCACGGTACACTGCTAACTGGCTTGCGGATGGAGGATTCAAATCAAAACGAATTATGACCTAGCAAGCGAATAGCCCCGATTTAAATCCCATTGAGAACGTCTGGGCAATGATCAAAAGGAGGGTCTATGAAAGTGGTCGGCAGTTTTCGAGCAAAGTAAGCCTGTGGAATGCAGTAAAAACAGCAGCAGATTTGATTGCACCGTCTGAAATATAAAACCTGACAAAGTCTGTTGATAATCGCCTTAAAAATCATGAAAACAGAGGTTGCCATGTTCAAAATTAACTTATTATGTTTACCACTACTGAACGCTTATTTCAGTGTTTATTGAAGTGTTTTGGTTTTGAGTTTCTTGGTTTTGGACGTTTAACAACAATACACCTGTTCACTTATATTTATTTCCTCTTTATGACGTTTTTATTGCTTTTTGCAAAATCTGATAACAGTAAAAAACTCGTAAATTAGCAAATGGTATGATAAACTTAACCAATAGCTAAATATTTATTTTACAAGTGCTGTTTATATTGGCAACATAGTCATACATTTAGTTAATATTGATATTTCAAAGTTAGACACTCATCTTGAAAAATCAAGTAAAAAAATTCTATTTGCATAATCAAAGGTAACGCACTGTATTGGAGGATTTATGGATCACATGAGAGTTTTCCAACAGTAAAAACGACGAAGCACGATATTGAATAGAAGAAATCTAAAGTGATTAAACCAGTTTCGAGCAGCAACCCAACAGCGTGAGAAGCTGTGCCTTTGTAGGTTGAGTCAGATGGCAGACTAGCATAAAAATTCCCTAATAAAATCCTGGCCTCCTCAGAATATAAACTTGTCAAACAGCTGCTGGAACGATAAAACTTAGGACAGGATCTGAAGTGGACTAACTACACGGTCAGCCCTTGCACTAGCTACTAGGTAGGCTAGATACAGCAGTCTTGACTTGCTGAGCACATCTAGAGTTTCGGCTGCCTATCATGCAAGCGTCACCCTATATGCAGCCACAAGCTCAATTTGTGAGCGGATTCTCATCTCGCACGTCGCCGTGATTACGCCCTGATATTCGGTATCCAAGTTTTCTCTGTAAAATATTTCAATTGAATGGCGTAGGAGCTGATCGTCAGTTTCTAAAGCTCGGTGCCCACTGGATGACTTCCGTCGGCGCTAGCAGCCGAGAGCCAACCCAACTAATCCGACTGCGTAGCCGTGGCCGTGACTTCAGCATGACGTCTATGAGCATCGTGCTCTAATGCGTGAAGCATCAATCCTTGTGGATTCAAGCCGCTCCTAATTATGAGTGATAGCTAAAAGTTCTCCATTGCCACATATTAAAGTATAAAATTTGCAGAATCGGCTGATATTTTCAATAATTTTCAAACACTGTCAAATTTTGTGCTCAAGCTGAGGCCAAGTCCCGGCAGCGTAAACAGATTAGTTAAGTTGGCCCTAGGTTGCTAGCGCCAAAGAAAGTCGTTAGGTAGACATCGGGTTTAAATTGTTAAATTGAGATTGTGATTATACCTACACTGTGACCGCACCATCAGAAGTCGAGTGTGCATTGAGTCCCATCCGTTGAGACGCTTGCACTCACACAGCAGCAGAGCTTAGATAGCTTGCTCCGTGTTCAAATTAAGACATTGAAACCGTCTACAAATTGCCATCATTATTCAAACTACAGCGCGCTTAAAGCTCTCCATCCGTTTGGGGACACGTTGTGGTTTGTTGGGGTCCTACTAGTTTTGCGACGATTTTTTCGGTGAATTTTGCAGTAAGTGCCAACTGTCCTTGCGAACATCTATCATGCCTAGGTAGCGGTGAATTCCACACCAACACTAATCACGAACTTAAACTCTGACTGAGCTGGCCAGTGGCCAGTTTGACACTTGCCAATTTTTAAAGTTTATTTAAAGTTCCTCTCAGCCAAGGGAGTACACTGCAGAGCCCCATATCTGATACGCTGGGGCATACTTAATAGTTCCGTGACTAAGTACCGATGGCTCAGCTCAGATGTTGTTACTGCATTGTAATGATCTTGTTGTTAAACTTGGGCACTCTGAGAGCGCATACCTCTGCCAAGCAAGGTGACGTTACCGAAAAATTCAAACTGGTTCTGAAGCCAGTATTTCCTTAACATCAGCCGAAAATTCTGGTCATTTGTGTCTTTTGATGATGATGATAATAATAACAACTTCTGTAATTTTCTGGAGATCCAGCTATAGTTTTTTACGTTACGTTTCTGACTGACATTCTGACAAACATTTGTCAAACACGCAAGCAGACAACCAAATATCACCACTTTAATCATTTATTTCTTTAAACTTTTCTAATAATTCCTATAAATTTCATAGAGAACCGTTCAAAACTTTTTGTATTATTTTCCTTACAAACATGAAATTAAACAAAGAGTCAAACAAACTGACCAACAGATCATCACAAAAATTTGAGCATTTATTTCTTCGTGATATACCGATCACCTCATGTAAATTTCATAGAAATCCGTGCATAACTTTTTGATTTATGGTATTTACAAAAAAAGAGACAGACAAACAAAAAAACAGTAGCACGGATCTTCACCAAAAGTTAATCATCTGTTACTCCTAACATGCCTAACAATCCCTGTAAATTTCATAAAGACCCGTCCATAACCTTTTGAGATATCTTGGTGACAGACGAACAAGACAACAATGTACCTCCTTGGTGGACGTAATAATGTCTACGATCGAGGGCTGGTGTAACTTTCAAGCCATGTATGAGTACATATGTGTGAATGACATTAAATTGCTAAATTCAAGAGGAAACTATAAAGCTGTAATTTGATGGCATTGCATTTGTGATCTCGCTCCGTGTACACACTCGCCATACCCTTACTTCACCAGGTGTTTGAGGAGCTCGCGCAGGCTGGCCAGTTTACACCACAGCAGCAATGAAGCGGGAGAGAGCGGCGTACAATTTCCTGAGTACCGTAGCCGTTAACACCCACCGTGGGATTATGGCCCCTGCCTGGCGCTTGGTCCAGCACGCACCATTTCAAAAGGAAAAATGAACCGTGCGCTCTTTTTTTCTTTGACGTGGTAATCTTGCCATACTGATATAAGACACTGCCATAACTTCTTACCTCACCATCTCAATTCTTTGAGATAACAGAACACTAGAAGACCTAAATTCAGTTACGCAGTCCCTGATGCGAGGCACTAGCGTCATGTCACGTGGTGCTATTAGCAACATTTTTCTTAAAACTACAAATGAGTTCGAGACTCTTGCCCAGGCTTATAGGTGCTGCTCGACACAAAAAGCAGCACTCACAGCCGTTCAACGCAACGCCTCAAAGCCTTTTGCGGGAAGCTTGAGAGTGGCCAAAGCTTGCAAATGAAGCTGGACGCAAAATAAGACAGCAAGACTGTGAATCTCTGACTGCAGTTCTCTACGCATTCCCAGTGACATTCAGTTGAAACGCACGAACCCCCTGGCGTTTAAACTGAACTCAACGTAATTACCTAGATGATGCACTGATTGGCTACAGCATCTTTCTGTAGATAGTGCAGAGCGCAAAACCATTTAGTGAGAAGGTAGAATCGGAAGTCTACACTGAAATTTTTGAGGGGCACTCCTTGCTTCGCAGCCTTCGGTTCTATTGCAAGACCAGACCTATACGAGTCCGTACAGTCCGCACAATAAAGTGTATTGGACGTGCACTGAACTGCCGGGCAGTCGTAAAAGTGTAGTGGAATAGCCTTCATTTTGATAAAAAAGGCGCTTTGTTTTCGAATAAACGCAGAAGGTATTCGGTATTACCAGGTCGTGGTGTCCATCTCAGCCAATTTCCACCCAGCAGTAGCGAAGCAAAATCGGTTGCCGTCTTAGCCACAGATTCTAGTCTAGTTTATGAGCCCATTTATTGCGAGTCGCTGTTCGGCTGTTGTTGAGGGTATGTGTTTTGTGCTGAGCTGCAACTGTAGCCTCTAGACGCTTGCCTTAAAGGTTGCGCTATGCTGTTGGCTGTGTGTTGCCGTGAGGGCTCTAGTTACATTTTGCAAGCATGACCCACTTTACGAAGAAATATGCGACGTAAATTGGTATATAGAAAAGTGGTCATTAAATCTAGTCATGTTCTTGCTCGTTTAGCAAGAGGCAAATAGAAAAATGTTCTAAAGGTAGCTTTAAAAAAGATCTTTGTGTATATGAAAAGGAAATAGGTGTCGTGTTTTGAAGGGACTTTTTATCTTTCATAAGAAGCGTAAAAGAAGCTTGATTATATTTGTTGCTAAACAAAGAGAAGCTTCACGTCACTGATGATTATCCTTGACAACATGCAGTAGTTCTTACACTAGTGGCATGACTGTGCATAAAACGCTAATTACCGGCGAATTCAAGCCTCACCTTCTATCCACATTTTTCCCACTCTGAATGAGGCGGAAGTAC
>LQNS02278091.1:12060461-12076708 GCA_001587735.2 Parhyale hawaiensis | reverse complement strand
GGACTGGGGCTGTTAGAAGTTCGGATTATCGGTCTGGAGTTGGTGATATCAGATCGCGTCATGTCGAGAGAGATCGTCGCCATCGTGCCACAGGCACAGCGCTGGATGTTACCACTGATACTTATAACGATGAAGTGGAAGACGTCCCGAGCGCATCTGCTACAATCACAAATATTTCAGATAAAGATGCCGAGAAATCTGTAGCCTTGAGGAGTCCAAGTCTCTCGACACACTTGAAATTTACGTCAAAAAGCAGGCCTGAAGTATCATCATCTAATGCTTTGGCCGAAGAAGAGCTTGGCTTAAAGCAGCCATCTCCAGAGGAACTCGCAAGAGTGTTTGAAAATCATCAAAGTCACGAACGTACAACTGGCGCGACTGAGGCTCAGAGTCGCGAAGATATTGGCCAACACCCAAGAGAGCCTGAAGACTTAACAAAACAAGAAGCTTCTAAGAGTGAAACTGATGCACAGAAATCAGACATGATATTCGACAACACGCAACGAGCTGAGAACTCTGATGGAAGCAGCAGCAGTAATTTGGACTCTGCTAGTTTTGATGAGGACACGGACGGCAGACTCAGGAGGGCCATGACAGCTGAAGGACAGCAGGCGAACTCAGGCAGCAGGAGACGTTCCGTGTGTTGGTGCAGATTACAAGATCGTTGCAGCGAGCGTTGTGGTAAGTACTATTAGTATATACTCGCTATGTATATATTGTGAATATGCATTAGATATAGTGTTCTCTAAGGCAAACTGATTACTGGCAATCTCTTCTCAATTTATTTTTTCATGTTTGATGTTAAATTGTTTATAGATGAATTTCCATATTCCAAACTATATTTGATGATGGTAGATAACAAAAACGTTCAGTGTAGATCATCTGCTTGAGTCTACAGGGAATATGGTATAAAGATTTTATGTTAAGCGGGTTAAGGTCAAACTACTATATCTTTAAATCTACTCAAATATTAACAGCTCAAAATTCTGGCCTAAACTATAAAGACGATGATAATAATATGAATGCGTTATGTTTTTTACAGTAGCTATGTGTAGCATAAGAGGATAGTATTCTAGTACCGAAAGACAATCCTCTGCACTATCTTCTCTACTGCTTCTTGTTCAGGCGAAGTGAAATTGACAGGTTTTCAACCTCTCTTTGTAGAATTTCATCTTGTTTTCCTGTAGAATTGCGTAATGCTATTTGAGATGTGCCTGGTGCGCTACGCTGTGCATAGCGAGGGGGGGGGGGAGCGAGCATGTGTTCTGTAGTTGGCGTATTCACTCCACGACACTGATGCACATGGTTCCAATAACTCTGAGAGGCTACATATACTTCCGTCAAGCAAGGCACCAGTAACAAGAAATCCAAATTGTTCCGAAACTATACCTTTCTTTGTATCGACACCAAAATCTGACAATTTATGCCTTTTGATAGTATTAAACAGTTTCTGCAATTTTTTTGAAGATCTGTTCATAACTTTTCGAGTTATGCTGTTAACAAACATTATGACAAACGTAAGTCAAACACACAAATGGACCAACCGATTATCACTAAAATTTAATCATTTCTGCCCTTTAACAGTACTAAACACTATTGTAAATTTCATAACGAACAGTACATAACTTTTTGAGCTATTGTGCTAACTAGTATAAAGTTGAACACAGCCACAAACAAACGAACGAAGGAACAAACAAATCATTACAAAAATTTTGTCATTCACTCTCGTAATATACCTAACAACTCATGTAAATTGTATAAAAATCCGTCCATATCTGTTTCGGTTGTAGCATGAAGAAAAATAAGACAGACAAACAAACAGAAGGACGGATCTTCACCAAAAGATAATCATCTTTTCCTCCTAATGTATTTAACAATCACAGCGAATTTTGTTAAAATCCGTCGATAACTTTTTGAGTTATCTTGGTGGCTGACAGACAAACGGAATAACAGACAGACAAACACGACGAAAACATAACTTTCTTGGCAGAGGTAAATTATTATGGATAAAGAAGGTGGGGGGCAGGAAGGCGGTACGTATCATCTTGTTTGTTTGTTTGTTTGTCTACCTCATTTTCCTCAATGTCATAACTCAAAAAGTTATGGACGGATTTTGATGAAATAGACATGAGTTGTTAGGTATACAACAAAAAGTAGATAACTAAATTTTGGCAATGATCCGTTTTTTCGTTCGTTCGTTTGTTACTGTTTTTAATTTTTATGCTCGTTAGCACAATAACTCAAAAAATAATGAATGGATCTTTATGAAATTTATAGGAGTTGTTATTATTGTTAAAAGACATAAATCATCAAATTTTGGGGCAGATCGGTGTGTTCGTTTGTATGTTTGACTCATGTTTGTCATAACGTTTGTTAGGAGTATAATTCAAAAAGTTAAGAACGGATCTTCAAGAAAATTGCACAAGCTGTTATTACTATTAAAAAGCACAAATCATTAGATTTTGGAGTTTATACCAAGCAAATTATGATTTCAGAGCCAATTTCATTTTCTTTGCTACCGCCGCTTCGCTTGGCGGAGGTATGTACTCTCAGAGCTCTCAGAGTGCTCTAGTTCCTCTTGTAATGGTGTTTTTTTTTGGACCAAGCGCCAGGCCGGGGCCATAATTCCTCGGTTTGTGTTAACGGCTACGGTACTTAGGAATTGTACATGGCTCTCTCCCGCTTCACTGTTTCTGTGGCGTAAACTGGCCAGCCTGAGCGAGCTCCTCAAACACCTGCTGAATATAAGGGTATGGCGATTGTGCAGACGGAGCGAGGTCACAAATGCAATGGCATGAGAACTACAGCTTTATAGTTTCCTCTTGATGTAGCAATTTAATGTCATTCACACATATGTGCTCATACATTGCTTGAAAGTCACACCAGCCCTCGATCGTAGACATTATTACTTCCACCAAGAAGGTATATTTTTGTCTTGTTCTTCTGTCAGCAAGATATCTCAAAAGATTATGGACGGATCTTTATGAAATTTACAGGGATTGTTAGACATTTTAGGAGTAACAGCTGATTGACTTTTGGTGAAGATCTGTTCAACCTTTTCCTTGTCTGCCTCTTTTTTTGTAAATACTATAACTCAAAAAGTTATGCACGAATTTCTATGAAATTTACATGAGGTGCTCGCTATATCACGAAGAGTTAATACTCAAATTTTTGTGATGATCTTTTGGTCCGTTTGTTTGCCTCTGTATTTGATTTTATGTTTGCAAGCAAAATAAAAAAAAAAAGGTTCGAACAGTTCTTTATAAAATTTACTAGAATTATTGGGAAAGTTTAAAGAAATAAATGATTAAAATGCTGATATTCGGTTGGTCTGTTTGAGTGTTTGACTAATGTTTGTCAGAATGTTAGTCAGCAATGTAACGTAAAAAATTTTAGCTGGATCGCCAAGAAAATTACTGAGCTGTTATTATTATCATCACCATCAAAAAACACAAATGACTAGAATTTTGGGATGATATAGAGGAATAATAGTTTCAGAATCAGTTTGAATTTTTTGGTAACGTTACCTTGATAGGCGGAGGTATGCGCTCTCAGAGTGCCCTAGTTGAAAGGTTGATCGACGTTATGCGCTTCATGGAACAAGAGAAATGTATCATCTATGTATATATCTGAGGTAAAATATGGGGGTATAAAATCTATGGGACAGTTTTCTAACCAATGCTGTACGTGGTGACACATGAATATATTTGTGAAAGTTGAACTCAATGGGAGGCCCTTACCCAGTCCATCTCTTTGTTTGAAAAATTTACCATTAAAATGAATAAATAATTTAGAACAGAATGCTCCAGGAGAGCTTTGAGAAATTTTCCTGTGTGGCCAATAAGTGTAGAATCTGAAAAATGGAAAAGTTTATCTAAGCATATGTTAATATTTGCGAAAAAAACCAAAGCCATTCTCACCGTACCGTTCTCGAACAAGATCTAAAATTACATCAGCATTAATGCGTCTAATTCTTAAAATAAAGAGCAAGGCGAAAATCGCTAATCGTAAAGTCATTTTATTAAGATACTTAACTCATCATTTGATAAAATTGAACGTTTCGGACGTACAGTCCAACTTCAGCAAATTCTGTAAAACAATAAACGAAAAATTTACACCATAACGAATGAAATATTAAGTAAAAAAACAATTAATCCTAGAAAATGATGCACTTCTATGAGCATTTGAAATTATAGTGCGAACATAGAAAAAATACAGAGCCATGGACAAAAACAGAAAACGGAAAACGAATAAAATAGAAAAAATGTGGGGGATGAAAAGGATACATGATGTGGGAAACTAATAGTTGGCAATGAGAAGGGGGAATGCACTTTGAGTATCATTTAGAGCAGGTTTGAATTTGAAAATATACAAAGACTCGAGGATGCGTAGATCTGATCTATAAGAGGTATTTGCCAATATTTTAAAATCATTGATTCTGCATGTGTCCTAACTGAGGAGAGAGGAGGGGAACAGAGTGGAAGACCGGTCCTACAACTGCGTCCAGCGTGCTCAGCAACGCTGGTCATGAGGGTACGACAGGTAGAACCAATATACCGCAATTCACAACGTGAACAACTAAATTGATACACCAGAGAAGAGCACATAACAGGAGGGAGTCTATCCTTGAAACGAAAAAACGAGCCAATTGTAAAATTGTTTACCAGAATTGTATGAACTTTGAGTTGTGGGAAAAATTTACCGATAAGGGATTGAATTTCTTCATTTAACTTAGTGGACTGGTGACCAAAGTACGGTAGCTTGACATAAAACTTTTGTAAATTGCAAGACTGAAGTGCTGGAGAGGGATCATAAATCTATGATAAAATTTATTGATTTGCTTATCAACAACGAAAGATGGGAAGCCATTCTTAGTAAAGAACCGTCGCAAATCATTAAATTCTTGGTGCAAGTACTGAAAATTAGTGCATATTTGATACGCTCTATTGATAAGGGTCCGAATACCGCTGATTTTGAAATTGCTTCCACAGAAACTAAAATAACTAGTGCCTAACCCTGAAAACGAAGGTTTTCGATAAACAGAGCACTGAAATTTGCTGCCAATTCTTTGAACACAAGCATCTAAAAAAGGTAAACGGTTATCTACTTCATCTTCTTTAGAAAACCTAATGTTACCGTGGCGTGAATTTAAGTAGTGTAGAAACAGGTCAGCGTGAGATTTATCTGTGAACAATGCAAACGTGTCATCAACGTACCTTTTGTAAAACACCGGTTTAAAATTAGCTGGGCAGTCTCTTAACCAGTCTTGCTCATGGTGACACATAAAGATATTGGCAAAAGTTGGGGCTAGGGGTAAACCCATTCCTAATTCGTCAACCTGTTTGTAGTATTTACTGTTAAAAATGAAAAAAGAATTGCATACTGCCAGTTCCAATAATTGCTTCATAATTTTCCGTGAAAACCCCATATGTGTAGAAAGATTGTCAAACAGTTTTGATAAGCAGATATCAATAGTTTCTGTTAATGGCACATTAGTAAAAAGATTTTCAACATCAAACGATGCCATGGAAAGCTCATCAGCGCTATTAAAATTGGATGAACTCTCTACAAATTACGTAGAGTTGTCCACTGTAAAATAATTACTGGTAAATGGCTTCAAAATGGGGACGAAAACTTGGCAAGATTGAAGCTAGGAGTGTTAAAAGCAGCAAAAAATGGGCCTAAATTGAAATTTGGTGGCAAAGTCAGGTTTATGAATTTTCGGTAGACCATATAACGTACCGGGTCCTGTGCCAGTTGCTCGGAGCTTGCTATAATCAAGTATCTTAATAAAATGACTTTACGATTAGCGATTTTCGCCTTGCTCTTTATTTTAAGAATTAGACGCATTAATGCTGATGTAATTTTAGATCATGTTCGAGAACCATATGTTAATAGTTTCATTGAGAGGTATATTTGAAAAAGGTTTTCAATATCAAAGCCTATGGACGCTTGGAGAAAATTGTACCTGAATACTTTCCCAATAAAAATTTATTTTTGAACTACCTTGATTAACTTGATGATACTTTGGACGAGGTCCAGGTGGCGTTATGCACGCATCCCATCTTGCGCAGAGGTGATGATGCAGTCCGTGACCAGCGGGATGGCTAACAGCGAGTTATCCCCACAGTTCATGTAGCCGCTTACAACAGGTTTATCTTGCACTTTCAGTAAGTATGCGTCCAGTAAGTTTTTAAATTTCACAGTCTCTGTACCGGTGACATTTCGGATGTGACGTGGCATTTTGTTGAATTATCTCGCCCCCCGAACCACGAAACTATTAGAATACTTTGCGGCTATTGCTTTACCACCAGTTTTGATCGGAATTCGCACGTCACAAGCGCGACCAATACGGTGTGAGTGTCTGGCCTGGATTCGTCCATTGACGTTGACAGTACTGCCTTCTAGAATTTTCCAGACATATATGATCGCAAAGCGCTCAAATATCCTTTGAATGGAGTACATTTGAAGTTAAGCAAGTCTTTCGTGATAGTTTAAACCTTGCATGCCCCGGATTTTGGCAGCAAACGATCGCTGGATAGCCTCAAGGCGCTCTAAGTTTTTCCGTTTGCTTGGTATCCAAAGAGGTGAACAGCATTCAATCCTCGGTAGTATTAGTTGTTTCCATATGGTGAGCATTGTGTCTGCCTCTCGTGAGGAGAAAGTTCGAAGCACCCATCCGCTCCACTTCTTGCCTATAGTAACAACTCGAGCAACGTGATCTTCAAAAGTAGCATTATCTTGTATTCTAACTCCAAGATCTCCTAAAATTTGCTTTCTCTCCATTTCGCTCTCATCTCTCGTCTTGTAGAACGTAGATTCAGTAAGGGAGAGGTTTTTTCTGTGCCGTAATAGTTCAAATTTTGATTCGTTGGAGGTCCTGTTGTTAACCGATGTCCAGTGAAAGATGTTGGTTAGATCTAGTTGAGCATTCCGTACGTCTGCCGTTGATTGTACCGCTGCTAATATCCGTGTGTCATCAGCGAACGATGACGGAACGGCAAACTTGCATTGGTGCCCCATATCATTTATCATGATGAGGAAGAGTATTGGACCAAGCACGGTACCTTGTGGGACTCCACTGAGTACCGGCTGTCGTTTGGACACTTAATTATTTATAATTACACTTCAGGTTCGGCTTTTCAGGAAAGCTTTGATCCATCTTAGGCATTTTCCACGGATGTCCATGTTGATGAGTTTGAGTAGTAATATTTCATGATCTACTTTATCGAAGGATTTGGCAAAATATAAATATATTACGCCCACATTTTTGCCTTGGCATAGTAGGTCTAGAATAGAGTCATAATGCTCAAGCAACTGCGAGGTGGTTAAATGTTTATGGCGAAAGCCGTGTTTATTTGACGTAAGCAAGTTATTGCTCTCCAAATGATGTACAAGATGTTCCCTAAAGACCTTTTCAAACGTCTTCACTACGTGGCTAGTTAGGGAGACAGGTCTATAGTTGGCTGGATCCAAGCTATTTCCAGCTTTAGGAATAGGTGAAATAATTGCTTGCTTGTAGGTGAATGGAACCACTCCATCATCCATCGATTTTCGCCACATAAGGTATAGGGGGCAAGAGATGCTGAGCTTACACATCTTAAAAATTTTTGCAGGCACATCGTCCGGTCCTGCTGCACTGTTGCAGCTAAGTTCATCAATGGCTAATTCAAGGCTTAGTTTTGTGAACTCAAAGTCCGTTAGGTAGTTTGTAGTTAAATAAATTGTTGGAATTTCCGTATTTGGAATTCTGTCACTGAAGACTTTTTGATATTGACGGTTTAGTATTTCGCTCATTTCCTGTTCATCATCTTACAACAGAACCTGTATCATTCACCAGTGGCTCGAGTTTTGATTTTACAGAAGAATGATGTGATGCATAGGCAAAAATATTTGATGTTGTTTTTTATTTTTTCAATGGCTTGCTTTTCTTTTTCCTGTTTTTCTTCATTGTGTGATCTTGCAAGCTGACGTTCTATCTCATCTCGCTTCTTTTTGCACTCGGATTGTCGTTGCAGTAACTTCGTTGATTTTTAGCATTTGATGAGTTTTGCACGTTTCTTAAATAGTCCTTTACGAAATTTGTGGTGCCGATTTTTATTCATTTTTTTTGCCGGGCTAAGGTACTTCATGCACTTTTTTAATAAAATGTTTTCGAATGTCTCATTGATGCTTTCACTTTCTATTGAGTTATTTAAAAGTACGTCCCAGTTTACTGACTGCAGTTCTGCATTCAAGCCGTCCCAATTTATCCCTTTATCGTGTACGTTGAAGTCCCGTAGACTGGAGATGGTGTTTATATGCGAATATTTCTGTGGACTATCAGAATCGCATTCGCCGAGCTGAGTCGTTATTTCAACAAGCCTATGATCAGATAATGTTATATCCTGGATTTCAATATTTTAATCAACTGTGTTTTATCTACGAAGAGAAGGTCTAAGACATTTTCATTTCTCGTAGGTGACGAGATCATTTGGGTCAGTGAAATTCATCCATGATGCGCACTAGAGAGAGGGCGTAATTTTTTTCATCTCTAGTGGCCGTTGATTTTCTGGATAGTACGAAGCTTCCAGTTTCATGTGGTAAGTCTGTCGTTTGCCATTTTAAGACGGGGAGGTTGAAATCACCAGTTATATACAAATGATACTTACTCGGAACTTCTTTGCAATGCATGTAGATTACTTGTAACATTTCGGCAAATTTTTCGGTGGCACATTTTGGTGGTCGATAGCACACGACGCATATTAATCCAAGTTTTTCAATCTTGACAATAATGCAATCGCAAACTCCATTCGAAAATTTCTGCTTAATATGTGAACCGAGATGATCTCGTACGTATAATGCAACATCACCACACTTCCTATTTTTGCGGTCACTTCTATGTAATACATAGATTTCTATTTGACTTCTGCATCGTAGACTGTATCATCTAGATGAGTCTCAGTAACGGCAAAGAGTTTAAAACTTGCATCATTTATTATATCCTGCAGTACCGTTTGTTTTCTGCAATTTTTCGTTAACAGGCCTCGTATGTTTATAAGGTGCACTTTGCTAAGTATTTCATCATTATTTGATTTCAGTTCTTGGTGTTCTTTCTGATTTGTCATGATGGTATGGCTGTTTACGTTTTCAGCTGATGACGTGTTCCAGGATCCTACCTCCACATTCGTGTAGGATTTTCCATTCTTGATGGATTCCAAGGTACTCTTGGCTCTCCATGCTGCACTTCTTCCATATAGGTCTCCATGGACGAGATCTTTTCGTACAGTGTCAGTAAAAAATTTTGCAGATTTTGCAAGTCTCTCCTCACATCTTGATAGTACACGCTCATATCACGGTTATTCGCGGTAATACATATCTCTTTCCACATTGTACCGGTGGTTATTTTCCATGTACTTGTTAGTTTCTATGTGATTTGAGTTATGCAACGGTCTCCCCGAATTTTCCCCTCGTTCAGTGTGGGTGTGCCTATGGTGGTCAGTAAGAGCCGCTCGAATGGTTCCTTTCAGATGTATTTCAGGACATGTGGTGTCAAAACACGTGCCATTTCTGAATGATTCTGGGCACAACCATGGATGGAAGAGATCGCATTCTCTCTTGCGGCTGCAACCTTGTCTGCCGTATATCATGAACCTAGGGCACCGCTTTGGGTGCAAAAATTTTGCACCCTTTGCCTGAAATTCTATTCTTAAACTGGTTTTTGGCATAGTACTTGCAGATTCTGGGTTTCTTTTCGCTTCTGAGTTTCAATAAATAAATTTATGACAGGCTCCTTTTTCAAATTCAAGGCCAGGCCTCCTACCGCAGTTCTAAGCTCTGTAGTTAATAAATTTAACTACCCGCTCTGTACTATTATGACCAGAGTTTGTGAACACAGCGGACGAGTGCTCGTACCGGAAGCATGCTGGCTGAGCGGTAGTCCTCCTCACCCTCAGTCCATGGTGAGACAGCATGCCGTACAGTGCGGCGTCCGAGTCGGTCTTGACAATTTCACCATTTTAGGTACGCAATCCTCGCTTGTTTGTCTGCGTATTTTAGAATCCCTGTACATTTTTAAGTTAAAGCCTCCTCTCAATCGAACGCAGAGCGCATACCCGTTGTATATCATCAACCGTTAGTTTTTTTTTGTCATTCAATGTTGCGATTTATGCGTGTTCCTTGCTATTTTTACTTTTAAACTTTAGTCTTTGGTAGTAAATTTCTTATGGTTTATCTCAACAGTTTTATTGATGATGGGTAGGATGCCCGAAACGCTCGATTTTAGTATACGATGACACGTACCGCCTTCCTGGTCCCCACTTTATTGTAAGCCTGCGATGCAGAAGAGTTCTAGATATAACTATGGATAAACAAGTACATCAGAAACTCCCAGTAAGCGCTATCTCGAGTCACACCGCACCCAATTTACACCTTAAATTTGACCAAATTTTCTTAATTCGCGCCTTTTTAAGGGGTTGCGATCGAGCGAATTGGAAACTTTCACTGTACCAACACGCATCGTTTATAGCAAAGGTGTTTATATTTATCCATTGCTACTTAATATCAGGCTGTATATAACATACATGGTTGTTAGTAATATATTTATGTGTGCACCACGATCTTTCAGTCCTAAGAGTCATTGAAGAAAATGATATTTTTTTTCTCAACTGACAATGTGTTTCGATGTCAGCCTCAACTTTGATTCTCACACCAGCTCCTTGTGTATCGTTCAAAAGTAGACAGAATTTTGAACATCCAATTGCAAGTATTTATCCAGTTTTTGTTTGTCCTCTAAAGTTAAGATTTGTGAAGACCATCAGGAAGTATTTTGCGAAAAGAATTTAAACTTAGAATACTTTTATGATCTGTTACGAGCGTCAGAAAGTATTTTCAATAATTTCCTTCATTTTTTTTTAAATATAACTGACCTGTTAAGATGGTTTGGAGGTAAGTTGAACGGACTGATAATAATACACTCCAACAAGTGGACAGTTTTCGTAATTAAAAGCTCAAGCTATAAACCAGGGCTTACTTGCGGTGATGCCCAAGTGGACAAGCTAACTGCGTCACCGATTAGCGTGGCAAAGCTGAACTCACTCGGCTTGAATTTTCCACTTCTTCAGACAGCATTGCTGGTATCGCCAATTTGGATCGCAATGCAGGTGTTAGCGGCGGCCTGATTACGCTGGGAAATTCCTTTTTCTGGGGTAGGATTGAATTTTTGAAAGTCTCAATATTAACGCCTGAAACTCGATATAGCTGGGCGAAGCACACGTGCCTGTCTAAAATCTTAGATAAATGAAGGCGCGTCTGCTTTGTTGAACTCCACTTTTTAGTTTTTTTTAGTTCTGAATATTACTGCTACATCTTTGATTGCGCCCTGCTTTAGCTTACGACCCTTTGGATATCTCTAGTAGTGCTTACATAGGACATGTCTTCCTTCAGAATTGGTTAATTATTTCTTGTTACGCCTAGCATGATTTCGTTCCCAGTAGCAGCATATCTACTTTTCCATATTTATGTAGTCACTGCTGGTAGTTTAAAGAGAGCATTAAATATCACCTGGAAAAGACAGGCATGGTTATATTCACCAATGGTTTATTCACGTCGACGAGTACTTTTTGCTTTAGTTTTATATAAGCTACTATCTATTATATAAAAACAAAAGTTGCTGAGAAAACACCAACCCGCGATAAATTTTCTGGCTGTGCACCAACAATTTTCGATCTTGTTAGAAAGTGTAGAAACCACTAGCCCCTTTCTGTGACGACTTGTCGTATCATAAAAAAAAACTGATCAATGCCATTTACATGGAAAGTTTTCGTTCCGCATGACGAAGTATGGGAGGCAGCTGTAAAGATTCTTTTCAATAATATTAATGTGGCCACCTGGGAATACATTCCTGCCATATTTAAAAATTTTTTACAGCTATCATGCTTCACAAACATGTTTTCTGCATCGCTATGCATATATGCATAAACTTTCGTACAAAACGTGGTAAGGTGTCCTGTATTTGAAAACTGCAATCTGTAAACATTTTTTTTTTCAATAATATTAATATGGCCACCTGAGAATACATTCCTGCCGTATTTAAATTTTTTTTACAGCTATCATGCTTCACAAACATGTTCTCTGCATCGCTATGCATATATGCATAAACTTTCGTACAAAACGTGGTAAGGTGTCCTGTATTTGAAAATTGCAATCTGTAAACCTTTTCCGATTCGTGTAAGCAATGCAAGTCGTATTTCAGGAAACAGTGCTCCAAACACAGTGCAGCGATGAACATTTTTGCCACTCAATTAAAGTACACGCGCTACGACAAAATAAAGAGCTGCTAGTGTTGAAACCCTTATATTCTGTCAAAAAAACCTTTATACTCTGTCAAAAAATATTCCACTAATTTTTCGGGAAAAACGATGAAAGTAAAATGTCAAAATTTCTAAAAAATTTTTAAGTGTTTCACGAATTATTTACGTCTGCTTCACAAATATTCTGCTAATTTTGCCGGAAAAACATATAACGCGATATGACCTCTTAATATTTACTGTTTCATCATAAATTATAATATACAGTTGTCTATAAATATTCCATTAATTTTGCGATTAAAAAGATGACACTAAAATGCCAAATAGTCGCATAAAATTGACGGATGTTTCGTAAGTTATTTGTGCTTGTTTCGTATATATCCGTTACTTTTGAGAGGAAAGTTATGATTTCTTTTAAAGTAAAAATATCTTTAAAATGTAAAGATTACGGCTAATTTTCAGCGGCTGCTAGTAGCTACGTGCGTTCTTCATTGCGGTGTCCAGAAACATTTAATTGATAGTCAAAGTTTGAGTCTAACGCATTTTGCCAGTATTTTTATACATCCCTGTCTGATTTAATGTAAATTTTTCAGTTGTACAACAGTAAAGACTACCCAGACTACAGACAGCCTCCATCAAATGACAGGTACAGAAATGTTCGTGTATGGAGCAACAGTATTCCTTACAGTCTCTTTTTTGCTCTTGGAGAGAGAGCCTATTAAGTGCCACGTGTATTACTTTTTCTGTCAATATGTCAAAATTACGAAGTAGGAAGACCTTGAATAGTTTCATGAAAATACAGGACGTTATTTTTCTTGAGGCCCTTGGTGCACTTCTCCATATTATGAGTGTATTAGAGAGCCTCGCGGGGAATTGCGTAACAAGTGTAATTTGCTCTAATACGGTAAGGATTCAGCGGCGCCTTCAGCTCAATTTTGAGAATATTTTCATAAGAGGAATTCGTGTACGAAAGTTTCAATAAATTTTCAGCCTGCGCATGACTTGGTTCGATATGTAAGGTCATAGACTACACAATACCTTGACTACTCACTGAAATCGGGCCCCTCGCAAGTGGGCCTGGAAGTCGACTTACGTAATCGTTGATAAAATGAGTTCAGATAATCATAGAGACATAAAACAAAGATTAATTTCTTCGTCGTATTGTAAGGAACGTGTTGCAGAGCAGGGAATCTAATTTCATAATTGAATATCTCCAGTGGGCGATAAATATTATACTTGCGGACACAAAGAATACTTGGAAGTTCATTATAATTTCTAGGATTATTAGAATTTTATAGAAAAACTTGGCACATGAATCTTACAGGTAATGCACTTTAGTATCACATATAATTCGGTTTCTTTTGACCGACAAATTTCAAGCAAGCGGCAGAATAAAGCGTCTGACTTTGACTCTCAAGGCCGCTGGTTCGTGGCTCTTTCCCAGCTGGGCATCTTCTTGGTGGCGCTTGATGTGATCGGTCAGCATCCGGTTTGCATACTGCTGTGGGTTTACTGAACTTCCCCAGCAATAGGGAGGGTTGGGGGGTCGAAGATATTGTTACATGGATTCATCCGCCACTGGCGTCATAGCTCTAGACAATCTGTGGTCGGCTGCAAACGATCTGGAGCCTGTTGGAGTGTTGGTCTATATCTGGAGCACAAACAAGTGCATGCGGGTTTTCCAGTTGGTGGTAGGGTCAAGTTGATTTTACCTTTTAATAACTCCAGAAATTGATGGATGTAGAGCTTTAGTTAGAGAAACTACAGTAATACTGTAAAACCACAGTAATACTATAGAGTGAAACCACAGTGGAAGCCATGAACTAAAAATGTATAATTTATTATTAGATAAAGATAGCAGGAGAACCTTTAAATGATATTCAAATGACATTCAGGTGCTGATACAACCCTTCATAACTGGAACTATTTAAAGCTGAACATCGTGGCTGTTCACGTCATTTCACAATACTGCCTAGACTGGATTTACTACGTCACTTTCTGATTGCCTTCATTACATCACTTCATGGTTGTTTACATTACTTCATGGAAGCATGAGTTGTATCACTTGAAAGATGCCTACATTACATCACTTCATGGGTGCCTGCATTGCACCACTTACTGGCTGTTTAAGTTGAATCACATCATGGTTGCCTAAGTTGAATAATTTCACGGTTGCTTAAGTTAAATGACATCATGGTTGTTGCCTACGCTACATCACATCATGGCTGCCTAGGTAATATCACTTCATGTTGAATATGTTACATCACTTCATGGTTGCCTACATTATATGAATAAATGGATGACTATGTTTCATCACTTCATGGGGGCTTACATTATATTATTTAATAGACGACTATTTTAGATCACCCCATTGTTGCCTACATTGCATAATTTAATGAATGATGTCAGAGTTCTCTGAGGGCGGACGGTCCCGTATAGCTCTCGCAGGTCATCCGACTTGTGCTGATCGGCCTCCTTTGTCGGGCCGGGCCAATATGGTGCCTTTGCGGGCGGTTCCGGTAATACACCCGGGCCGTCCGGCTTGCTAAGCGGATTGTAGCTCTCGGCTGTAGCGGCTAGCTACTTTGGCTAGCGTGGGGATCCCTCCTTACGCGCTAGACTATGGCAGACCTTGGAAAGACCGAGAGTGCAGCCGTCGCCGTGGGGTTCCGCTTAGGCTTTAGCGGAGATATCTAAGGAAGACCTGGGAGTGTTCTCTCCGCCGTTTCCAGTCCGTTAAGACTAACCAATACGTGCTCCTGGTTGTGTGCCAGACTGCGAGAGCTGTCTTCCTGACAGGTTACCCCCTCAGGCGTAACCTGTCCTTCGAGAAAAACGTGGCAAGAGAGGTTAAGCGAAAACAAAATCGTAGCCAGGTTTTATCTCGGACTATCTTGCAAAAAGCAGGTTTCGAACCGTATCTGGTATCCGACCACAGGTGATTAAATACAAGATATTACTTAATTCTAGAAACAATACTCTGTTCGCACAATAAAATTATAAACTTCAGAGAATGCTGGTTAAGGTTACACAGAAGAACAGTTGTCTCTATCGTACACAGTTGACAACACTAGAGAACAAACACGAGCGTTAAATATACATTCCAACGGTGACTCAACCAAGTCACAAGCGTACGCGACGTGAGTTGAACTGCAGCACGTGTGACAGGCAGTAGCCTACAGCGGCATAAGCCTACACGCTGGAGAGAAGACTGCAGAGCAACGCACCCAGTAAACGTAGGCCTATTGAGGCGTTAGGGGTGACTACAGTTGCGAGCATAATTAAGGGACAAAAATAAAAAAAATCATATCTCAAAAACTGTAAAAGGTTCAACGCTTAAAATTTAACACAAAAGAGGTATTGGGATACCTAATAATATGCAAAGAATTTATTACGATCCAAAGGATAAGAAAAAAGTTATGTATATTTAAATTATAATTATGAATTTAGTGTTAGCAGAATTAAGGGACTCTTTTCAAATATTGTAATTTAAATCTTCAGTAACCCCATTTTCTTGCGTTTCCGAAGAAGAAAAAGACTGCCTATGTCATATGTAAACATTGCAAATACTGCAAGCATGGCTACCCGGGAAAAAGTTGATAAATCTTTACGCATGAAAATTGTTAATTTACACAACAAAATCTCAGCATCAGAGCAATCGCAGAACAGGTAAATCGTTCAAAGAATATTGTTGGAAGCATTGTGACAGATTATGAAGATCTTGGACGTGTTTCGAGTGTTCGGAAACGTGGGAGGCCCAGAAAAACTTCTGCTAGGCTGGATCGGATCATCCAACGCACAGCATTAAAGGACCGTTGTGCTACTGCCTCTTCTCTTTCTAGGCAAATGAATGATACTAACGACGAAACCATCTCCAGATTCACTGTATCACAGCGACTGAATGAGATTGGTCTTCGTGCACGTCGGCCTCAAAAGAAACCGCTAATCAGTAAGAAGAAC